>JASAMX010015709.1:0-14193 GCA_030248175.1 Microlaimidae sp. YZB2_3
ATTAGCATAATGATTACTAAAAGGTTGTAAAGAAAAAATTTTATATGAACTAAATTTTATGGCTACTCTATGCACAAGATGTACCTAAAACAAGGACTACTTGGAACTACTGGACGACAAAGCTAAAACAAACACTAAAAAAAAATTAAAATAAAGACCTAAATTAAAAACAGAATAACTCAGCGCTAGTGATATTTTTATTTAAAACGGGCTGATCCCTACGAATACAAAAACTTTCTTTGAGTCTCAAACAATATTCATTTGACGCAGAAGCTAAAACGGTAAAATTTGATAAATTAGGCTTAGTTGTTAACTGATTACAGGCTAAAATATGGTCAAAAATTGCTGAAGCTTTTGGTACTACCTGCTTTCCGGTTTTTGATGAGACACCAATGTGTTCCGACAATCTTGTGTTAAGATGGCGGGTGGTAGACCCACAGTAAGTGGTTTTACAACCACTACATAGAAATTTATAGACAACACAAGACTTCAGACCCAAAGGAATCTCATCTTTAAAACGAAAACAAGTAGCAAGTGATTTAGAAGTTTTAAACGCAATTCTTAATTTAACTTGAGGAAAATGGCGGTAAAAAAGTTTTTTAAGTTTATTTTGAACGTTTATAGAGTTAAAACCAATATATGGTAAAACAATGCAAAGAGATAATTTATTTGCGGTTAAAACTTCCAAATCTTTAGACTTAAATTTCTTATTTAAAAATTTTCTAATGCAAGCGTCAATAAAACCAAATGGATATTTGTTTTTACATAAAATAGATTTTAAAATAGCAATCTCTTCATGAAATAATTGGTAAGATGAGGATAAATTAAACGATCGAGATAAAAGTCCTAAAACTAAGCCATATTTTGAAGAAGGTGGAATAAAACTGCCATAATTAGAATATATTCCGCTAAAAGTTGGCTTTCTGTATAAAGATGTGGTAAAACTATCATTATTTCTTCGAATTGACATGTCCAAAAAAGGTAAAACAGAGTCTTTTTCTTCTTCATAAGTGAATTGAATGTTATTATGGCGCGAATTCAAATATTCTAAAAATGGTTTTATGTGGTTCGGATTGTGAAAGAGAATAAAACAGTCATCAACATATCTTCGGTAAAACGCCGGTTTAAATTCTGTGGGACAATTTTTTAACCAAATATCTTCATGGTAACATAAAAAGGCATTTGCTAAAGTGGGACCAAGGGGTGAGCCCATTGCTACTCCATCAATTTGTTGATAAAACTTCGAATTAAACATAAAAACATTATTTTCAATAGCCAACTTGATAAAATCTTCCAAATCCTTTTTGTTAGTAAAATTTTCTGGACATTTCCCGCTGTTAAAAAGTGCATTAGCACAAATTTGAGTGGTTTCCTGTAAAGGGATGTTAGTGAATAAAGATTTTATATCAAAACTGGCCATATACAGATTTTTGGACGGAAATTCGGACGGATTTAAATTTGAAATATCTTTTGCAAATGTAAAAGAATCACGAATTGAGTATTTGTTAACAGAAAAGTCGGATAAAACTGGGACCAAAAATTTTGCTAAAAAATATGTCGCGGTTCCAATCGCTGATAAAATTGGTCGTAGCGGTGCATTTTCTTTATGAACTTTGGTAAGACCGTATAAGCGGCCAGGCTGGGATCCTTTAGGATTAAGACGGTCAAAGGTCTCTTGTGAAATGGTGTCTTTATTTTTAAAACTTCGTAAAACTGACCGAATTTTGTCCTCGTGATTAACTATAAAATTAAAACGTTTGTCTAAAACAGGATCCTCTTTTATTTTGATTTCAACAAATTTTGTGCGGTCAGATAAAATTTCAAACATTTTATGATTGTAGGAGTCCCGATCCAATAAAACAACCGAATTTCCTTTGTCTGATTTTTGTATCACTAAATTCTTTTGAGCGCGAAGTTCTTTAATAGATTCCATTTCTGCTTTTGATAAAACGCGGGGTTTTGGAGATTCATTGTAGCGATAAAACGAAGATAAAGCTAGTTCTTTAAATGAAGTTTTAATAAACTCGAGATTCCCATTGAAAACTGGCAGTTTGTGGACGGATTTGTAGAGAAGTTCGAATGGTAAAAAATAATCTGGCTCTGAAAGTTTTTTTGGCGGTAGAGAAAAATTAAGACCAAGCGATAAAACTTTCTTGTGAATATCAGATAAAACAAAAGATGAAAAGTTGTGAATGACGACTTTTGAATCATGAGTGAAACGAGATTGCTCTTTTTTAAGACGATCAAACTTAGAATCTTGTACAAGTTGATCTTTTTTAAGGCGGTTTTTATTGAGACTTGAGGTAATACAGGCGAGGTGATTAAAACAAAGCGATGATACTCGATTTGAAAGAGATGATAAAACAGAAGATAATTGTCGTTCCAGAGATCGAATAGTAGACTGTTTTCCTCGAATTTCTTCCAATAAGAGTCTTCTTTGGCAGATAGAGTACCCGTTGGAATTACGGAGCCTAGTATTTGCAAGGCGGAAAAAAAGGAACTTTGGTACAATATTATTATCGCGACAGTTAAGCAAAAACTGGAGATCAAGCTTAGCTTTTTGTAATCGGTAGTCCATTTTTTCTGCATTTCTATGCAGCTGTAAAACAGAGTCCCCATACCTTTGGCGTAAAATAAGAGCAATTGATTTGCCAGGGGGAAATAAAAATCTATTAATTGCTACAGCAACAAAGGTTAAAACGTTTATTTTCATCATAAAAGCTTTCGACCCGTTCTTGGATCATCCTCAGTTAAAACATCTGAAATACAAAAAAACATTTTTTGTTAGAAAAGTAGTAAAGTTACAATAAATAGTAAGTAAAAAGCAAATAAATTACAGGAAATGAAAATTAATAGGTATAAATAAAGTAAAAGATAGATAAAACGCACAATTATAAAACAGAAAACGAGAAAAAATTTTTTTGATACTATTAACATAATGATTACTAAAAGGTTGTAAAGAAAAAATTTTATATGAACTAAATTTTATGGCTACTCTATGCACAAGATGTACCTAAAACAAGGACTACTTGGAACTACTGGACTACCAAAGTTCATAAACAAAATGCACCGCTACAACCAATTTTATCAGCGATTGGAACCGCGACATATTTTTTAGAAAATTTTTGGTCCCAGTTTTATCCGACTTTTCTGTTAACAAATACTCAATTCGTGATTCTTTTACATTTGCAAAAGATATTTCAAATTTAAATCCGTCCGAATTTCCGTCCAAAAATCTGTATATGGCCAGTTTTGATATAAAATCTTTATTCACTAACATCCCTTTACAGGAAACCACTCAAATTTGTGCTAATGCACTTTTTAACAGCGGGAAATGTCCAGAAAATTTTACTAACAAAAAGGATTTGGAAGATTTTATCAAGTTGGCTATTGAAAATAATGTTTTTATGTTTAATTCGAAGTTTTATCAACAAATTGATGGAGTAGCAATGGGCTCACCCCTTGGTCCCACTTTAGCAAATGCCTTTTTATGTTACCATGAAGATATTTGGTTAAAAAATTGTCCCACAGAATTTAAACCGGCGTTTTACCGAAGATATGTTGATGACTGTTTTATTCTCTTTCACAATCCGAACCACATAAAACCATTTTTAGAATATTTGAATTCGCGCCATAATAACATTCAATTCACTTATGAAGAAGAAAAAGACTCTGTTTTACCTTTTTTGGACATGTCAATTCGAAGAAATAATGATAGTTTTACCACATCTTTATACAGAAAGCCAACTTTTAGCGGAATATATTCTAATTATGGCAGTTTTATTCCACCTTCTTCAAAATATGGCTTAGTTTTAGGACTTTTATCTCGATCGTTTAATTTATCCTCATCTTACCAATTATTTCATGAAGAGATTGCTATTTTAAAATCTATTTTATGTAAAAACAAATATCCATTTGGTTTTATTGACGCTTGCATTAGAAAATTTTTAAATAAGAAATTTAAGTCTAAAGATTTGGAAGTTTTAACCGCAAATAAATTATCTCTTTGCATTGTTTTACCATATATTGGTTTTAACTCTATAAACGTTCAAAATAAACTTAAAAAACTTTTTTACCGCCATTTTCCTCAAGTTAAATTAAGAATTGCGTTTAAAACTTCTAAATCACTTGCTACTTGTTTTCGTTTTAAAGATGAGATTCCTTTGGGTCTGAAGTCTTGTGTTGTCTATAAATTTCTATGTAGTGGTTGTAAAACCACTTACTGTGGGTCTACCACCCGCCATCTTAACACAAGATTGTCGGAACACATTGGTGTCTCATCAAAAACCGGAAAGCAGGTAGTACCAAAAGCTTCAGCAATTTTTGACCATATTTTAGCCTGTAATCAGTTAACAACTAAGCCTAATTTATCAAATTTTACCGTTTTAGCTTCTGCGTCAAATGAATATTGTTTGAGACTCAAAGAAAGTTTTTGTATTCGTAGGGATCAGCCCGTTTTAAATAAAAATATCACTAGCGCTGAGTTATTCTGTTTTTAATTTAGGTCTTTATTTTAATTTTTTTTTAGTGTTTGTTTTAGCTTTGTCGTCCAGTAGTTCCAAGTAGTCCTTGTTTTAGGTACATCTTGTGCATAGAGTAGCCATAAAATTTAGTTCATATAAAATTTTTTCTTTACAACCTTTTAGTAATCATTATGTTAATAGTATCAAAATTTTTTTTTCTCGTTTTCTGTTTTATAATTGTGCGTTTTATCTATCCTTTACTTTATTTATACCTATTAATTTTCATTTCCTGTAATTTATTTGCTTTTTACTTACTATTTATTGTAACTTTACTACTTTTCTAACAAAAAATGTTTTTTTGTATTTCAGATGTTTTAACTGAGGATGATCCAAGAACGGGTCGAAAGCTTTTATGATGAAAATAAACGTTTTAACCTTTGTTGCTGTAGCAATTAATAGATTTTTATTTCCCCCTGGCAAATACAACCCAGTTTTGATAATAATTTACAAACTTTCAAATACAGCTAAAACTGTATTTATTTAATAAATTTAACCAGTTTAGTCTTACTCTTGATACAGTATGCAGAAAAACATCCACTGTAGCAACTGTGACACGACCTTTGACAATAGGTGTTTTTGGTTGGGTCCGCTGATGGGGGGGAGGGAGGGGGGCTCCACCCCCGGGTGGAAGGCCAAAATTTTTTAGGGGGGGGGGGGTCCGGGGACCCCCCTGGCTTTTTAGGGGGGGGGGGTCGACCCCGGGTGCGAGATTTCAAAATTACGGGGGGGGGGGTCAGGCAGGGCATACATGTTCAAGTTGGTCCAAAGTGGGGGGGGGGAGTTAAAATCCGAGAAACGCAAAATAATACCCATATCGTATTTTTCTGGAGTGCATTTTACCCATATCGTTTTTCGATTTTGAAGGAAAAATAGTTAAAAAAACGCCAATTTTAGGTCAAAAAAGCACTTTTTATTACATTTTTGAACTTTTTATTGCTTAAAACATTCATTTTGACCTCAAAACTTAAGTTTTAATTTATTTAGAAGTCAATTTAAATACATTTTTTTCTTCATTTTCCAAATTGGGGGGGGGGGTTTAACTTAGTGAGTGTGGGGGGGGGGGTAAACCCCCTTCTCAGAATTTGGGGGGTTACCCCCAACCTCCCCTCGACCCCCCCAAAAACACCTATGCCTTTGACGCGCTTTTACTGCTCAGCTGACGGAGTTTTTTAAGCTTGTCAAATATCTTTCAAACTGATGCAACTGAATGGGTACAAACAGGAAAAGTGGATACATATAAGAATGGGGGAGAAGGAAAGAAATAAGCAGGATGGGAGGGGGTGGGGGTGGTAGGCATAGGTGGGCAGCCTCCCGGGTCCCGGATTTTTTTTTGAGGGGGGCGTATACCCGACCTCTGAAATTGGGGGGAGGAGGGATGTCCCAAAATTTTTTGGGGGTATACCTCAAAAATGCCTCATTTTTAGCGTTTTTACTACTGGGACCTCCCAAATATAAGGGGGGGGTGTCTGGGATACTCCTAAATTTTAGGGGGGTGTCGGCTTTAATCAGGATTTTTTTGGGGGGCATAACCCCCTGCCCACCTATGGTGGTAAGGTTATAATAAAATAACTCAACCTGCCGACATCATCTTAAATTTGATAGGGGGATGGGGGGGTGCGTGTCATTATTAAAAGCGCTAAAAATCAGAAACCCTTTGGCTACGTCAATGGTTTTGACTTGATATTTTAGGAGATCGTAAAGGAGTTATATCAGATAGTAATTGTTCGTTTTAATTAATCAAAAGTAAATATCAGAGTTTAGCTAAGACAATACAGACAGTGGCGTGCCCAGGGGGGGGGGGCGGGGTGGGGGGGCGGCCGCCCTCCCCCCCAAAATTCGGCAAAGCCGGATTTTTTCGTAAGGGGGAACCTTTACGTTTTTTGAATTTTGGGAGAGAAAATTTTTTTTCTTAAATATTTATACAGAAACTTTTCTGATGCCTTCCAAAAGCATATTAATAGTCAAAAAACCAAATTTACCCCGCTTCGCGGGTTGTTTAAATTGACAATTTATCTCAGTTTTTCCATTTCAATCGATTTTGCCGCTCAATAGTTAAGGCATGCATGTTAAATAAAACTACTATAAACACTATTAACCTTTTATTAACGTTTTAAACACATGTTTTAAATGGATATGAATAAAAAAAATTTAAATTTTGCTTTAATTATCATCTGGAATTAAAATTTCTAGTGTATTTTAGCGCCTTAAATTAAAAATTTTCTCCTCCCTGACAAGGGGCTCTGCCCCTTGACCCCATTGGGGGGCTCTCGCCCCCCACACCCCCCATTTCTGGGGGGGCTGCTGCCCCCCAGACCCCCCTTCAGGGTTAGTATGTACCCCCCAGACCGCCTCCCCCCCGAAATGAAATCCTGGGCACGCCACTGAATACAGAATACTATTAACAGAAAAGAACATAGGTGAGAACGGTCCCGTAAGCTAGGGGGAGGGTGGTTACCCGAGGTAAATCGAATTTTGAATTCTAGGAGGGGGGTCTGGACCTCCTAGCTTTTTAGGGGGAGTCGTGCCGGAGTGCAAAATTTTGAAATCTAGAGAGGTATCAGGTGGGGTCCGGTGTCCAAAGCAAAACACTTTTAAATCAATAACTTTAATAATTGTTCTTTTTATAATACATTTTATTGAATAAAGAAGCGATATTCTGGTGTAAAAAGGGTGTAGAAACATGAATATGTGTTAAAAAATCACGTTTTTGGAAGAAATTTTAGTATAAAAAAGTACCTAAAATTTTTCCAAGGGGGGGAGGGGTCAGATTTCAAATCTTAGAAAGGGATCAGGGGTAAAAAATTTGGAAATTGGGGGGAGAGGGGGGACCTGGATTTTCGTCTAGGAGGGGGCGGGGGAGTCCCAAAATTTCGAGGCTAAGGGGGGGGGGGTGAATGGACCCCACCCTCCCACTTCCCCTTTTCTCACCTATGAAAGAGAATGTCCGACTGTACCCGAAATTGTTCAACAACATTTTAATAGAAAAATCGCACATGATCAACTTTTTACGACTTTTTAAAAGCAAAATCCGCCATTTTCTTCCAGTTTTCACACACTGAGTTTTAGGTTTCTTGCACTAAAAATCGCCAATTTTCATTTTCTTGCACTCAATGCTGCTTTTTTTTGTCCTGTGTTTTTATTCCCACAACAAAAAAGTTGTGCACGTGCCACTTTTATAGCCGAATTTGCTCAAAAATGGAGTGTAAAGTAGAACATTATCTTGTGGTTGCATTATATATTCTTGATTATGACGTATATTTGCACCTTGGGTTTGACCATGTCGAATAGTTCATCTTTAATGTCATGAAATTCCACCTGGGGCTGATCCTCCCCGTCAACAGCCAGCAGTTTCTGAATCTCGCGGAAAAAGTAATTCAGATCGAAACCGTCCAGGTAGCCCTTTTCCCGGGTGTCTAAAATTATATAAATAATACATATATTAACTTCCTTATACTAAAATTAATTCCATTGTTGAGGCCCTTCTGTCTAAAATTCTACACTTTTCTTAAGGTTTAAAACCACAAAATTAAAAAAAAAACACATTTATTTATAAATAGAAAATTGCTATGAAGGGATTTGTCCAAAATAAGCATTTCCATACATCCGCACTATTTTTTAGATTCGCCTAAGCATATTGCAGATTTTATTATTGCTTATGTTTACTTCTAAAGGTACTCGCTACCAAATTTTTATAGCTTTATAACCCCCTCCAAACTTTTTGAGGTATAAATAAGTGTTTTAGCAATTTAAGCCCGAAATGCAATAAAATTTCTTATAGTCCAAAATTAACTGTTTTTCTACCAATTTTTTTATTAAAAAAACATAACGCAATAATGGGTGAAATTCACTTAAAAACGATACGGTAGCAGACCTGTGCACGGTCTGGAAATGCCCCCGGCTTTATTGGAGGATTCCCCCCATTTTATTGCCACCCCCCAAAAAAAATAAAAAAAAGTACTCAAAAATTTTTGCAGTTTTTAGCCATTTTAAACCTATTTTTACCCTAATTTCACTTTTTTTGTTGCCTTTTCCCTTTTTGCTTTATTTTTTCATTCTCATCTGCTTGCTCTCGTCCCGTTTCAAAAAAGTTGCCCCCCTTTTGGATTTGCGCCCCCAATAAAACCCCGGGCGGGGGGGGGGGGTGCAGCATACATGGGCACGGGGGGAGGTTGGGGGGGGTTAACCTTCCCCCAAATTCTGAGAAGGGGGTTTAACCCACCCCCATTTAGAAGTGGGGGGGGGGCAAGAAAAGGTTGATCCCCAAATTTTGGAAAAGTAAAGAAAAAAAATGTCTTTAAAATAACTTCTAACTGCCTCCAAAGTTAAGTTTTGAGGTCAAAATGAATGTTTTAAGCAGTTCGTTTGTTTGTTTACTCATAACTCCGATTACCTAGTACATTAGATGTACAGTGTCGCGGTTTATATTATCTTGTACCATAATGGAACTCACCACCATTATTGGGCCAGTACAGCATAATATAACTATAAGTTGACCTTCTATAAAGGATTTAAGGGAAGAGTATTTTATTAAATGAAACATAATGCTTTTTTTTGAAATCGGAATTTTTACAATGTTGAAATGTCTCTTTGAAAATCCTACCAAAACTAAAAAAAACTAAGAAAACACACTACATTTCATATATATAATATATAATTATATGTTAGATAAGAATATAAGAGAACATTTTGTTTGTTTATTTGTTTACTCACGATTGCGATTTCATAGTACATTAGATACAGTTATAACTTAAAATTTAAGAGAGTACTGATGATGATTAATTTGATTAAATATACAAGATGATATTTGTATGTAATTATTTCTATAAGACTGTCCAACATTCTACACAGTATGTAGGGAGAGATATACATAGATAAAGTTAATGCACTTAAAATATTACACTTATAATTTAAGATATGACTATTATAACATAAATAGTTAGTATTTTAATATTAAAATAAAACTTATTTTTGTTTGTTTACCATTTAATTTTATGCAATGTTACATATACTACAATATATTTAACATTATAAAAAAAGTTAGTAGAAATATTACTGTAGTTATAATAAGTAGTTTTATTTACTATTTTAAGCAAATAGTAAATAGATTTTTAAATATTTTTATATAAATGCAATAAAATTCTTAAATAAATGTATATATTTATAATATGAGTATTTATATGACTATTATAACATAAATAGTTAGTTTAATATTATTAGAATAAAGCTTACTTTTGCTTGTTACCCTAAATAAATAATATTGACATTGACATTTAATTTTATGCTATGGTACATATAATGCAATATATTTAAACATTATAAAATAGTTAGTAGAAATATTACTGTTGTTGTACTAAGTGATGTTAAATACTATTTTAAGCAAATAGTGAATAGATTTTTAAATATTTTTGTCTTACATGATATTAATTGATCTTTATTATGAAGTAAATAGTGAATAAATTTTTTAAAAGATTTTAAAAACTCACCTGATTTGCCAGTCCTGATTAGATTGCAGGTTGAATCACAGTATTGATTTCCAACATCCATATTGACGATAATGTATATTTTACGACTAAGATAATGTTTTGTTTTTTGCCCTAATACTCTTCCCCCTCTCCATGTCTTTAGCTACCAATGGGAAATTAATCCCATTGGCATTGCTTAGCGCTCTCCTTAGTTCGTAAGGAAAACGGTTCTGCAAAGCAGAACGCCCACCACATAGAGGTCGCTGTAAAATTTACAACGTTGTTCATTGTAATATAATAGAAAATAATTTTAAAATTTTAAAAAATATATATATTTTATTATTAAATACTAAAAAGATAAATTTATAACTAGTAATTTAGCATAAACATTATTTATAAATTGCCAAAACAATTATATTACAAACAAAGCATGGAGATAGGGCCCGTTTTAAGCAGTAAAAAGCTCAAAAATGCAATAAAAATGACTTTTTGACCTAAAATTAACGTTTTTTTACCTATTGTTTCTTCAAAATCAAAAAACGATATGGGTAAAATGCACTCCAGAAAAAAACACGATAATATGGTTATTTTGCGTTTCTTGGATTTTAACCCTCCCTAATTTGGGGTTTAAATTCCCCCCCCACTCTGGACCAGCTTGCCCATGTATGAGGTGCAGTGCACAGGTCTGCGGTAGTAAGAGCAGACCTGTGCACGGTCTGGAAATGCCCCCCGTTTTATTGGAGGATTTCCCCCCCGTTTTATTGCCCCCTCCCGCCAAAAAATGAAAAAGTACTCTAAAATTATGACGCCATTTTTGATCTATGATGAAGCCAACATCGCAATTTTTTTGCAGCTTTTAGCCTATTTCAAATTTTAAGCCATTTCAGACCTATTTTTACCTTATTTTCGCTTTTTTTGTCCCTTTTTTCTCTTTTCCCTTCTTTTTTCTCCTTTTTTTCTTTCCCCCTTCTTGCCCCCCTGTTTAAGCCCCCGGGGGGGCAGTGCACAGGTCTGGTAAGAGTGCTTTTAATGGAGATATGCATAAACACCCGCATCCGCGAATTTTTGGTTTCAAAAAATCGCATCTGCAACAGTGGGTGTCAAAAAATGATATCCGCGTAGATCCCTATTTATGACAGAGGAAAATAGATTAGACTACAATATGTAACGGTTCAGTCTGTCTTTTAGCTTATGTATATGTCACTATATAACTTATTGTGGGGGAAAATTGTCCCTTTTTAATATTTTTTGTTGGAAACGGAAAGTTTGTAGAAATGCTAAAAAAAGAATTCTGAGAAAATTGTACCTAAAATTCTCAGAAAATACTCCAGTGAACTGCGGTCTTTTTTGTTCTCCATTGCAAGAACAAAATCCAAATAAGATTTATAGTCCATTTCACCTTCGTATGTTAAACACTCTAAAAACAAAACAAGTTATATAGCACAGAAAAAAAATAAGGTCATCCATCACTGTATTTTTTATAAATCATAGCAGAAATACCTTCCTGTTCATTAAAATCTGTTCAAAAATTATTGAGACCGAAATAAAATTTTTCAGATTGGCATTATCTCGCTAGATGTATGGTTGATTTGACGATAATTATATTAATGCAAAGCTAATTTTAAATCCTATACGCTAATAAAATTTTTGTATAAATCAACCGTACTTTCGTTTTTAAGTCTCAATCTATTAACCGTTTTGGTTCCTTTCTAGCAGAATTAAATCAAATTTGCGCGTTAACTATTATCTGTGCGTGCGTTGCAAAACTTGACTTTTCTCTATGCCTTAAACTAGAGTCAATTCAAAAATGATTAATACTGTACAAAATTTCAGCGAGCAAAATATCTTGTTAAGACAAGCTAGATTTATTGAAAATTGTGTTTTGTATTATCTTCTGAATCAATCGCTTTTTCAGCGAAATATGATCCCTTAATTTTTTAATCCTATCTACCAATGAGATGAGCAGACCTGTGCACGATCTGGAAAATTTTATGATTATCAAATAATTTAACGTTAGCTACACAATGATATAACTATTGTTGACCCAATCAAGCCTTCCTTAAATAATAATGCTGATTTAATTTTTTTCCAGTCTACAATATTATTGTAAAACCTATAGAACTTTTAGATTAACCTTTGAAATTCTTGGCTTCTGTTTATCTTCCTAATACAGCCTCGCCCAGCGATTTGAGCCTGAGATATTTCCGTATCTTACCATCTTCTATGCTGGGAAAGGAAGGAATGTGTAAACGATAAAACAAAAAGTTAAAACTGAACACGAAATATTGTGCTATCTGAGCTCAACTAAATTTTAAGACAAATCAAATGAAACAAATTTTTTAAAATTTTTAACTCTTGACAGGGTTCACACCAGAATGATAAGTGACAAAACCATAGGTGGGCCGCCTTACGGATTCTGGAGGGGGGCTATATACCCGACTCACGAAATTTGGGGGGGGGGGTGCCCCAAAAATTTTTTATGAGGTATCCCTCGACTAACATCTTTTTTGCGTTTTTTGTTCTGGGGCCCCCCAACTTTACAGGGGTGGGGTGTCACCAATAATGATTTTTTTTGGGGGGGGCCGCCCCCCCCCCCACTCCCTGCCTATATACATAGACGGCAGCCTGACACGCAAGTGGAGCGAGGACCCCGCTCCCACACCCCCCCCCCCCCCCCCCTGGCCACGCTCTTCAGCCGGGCCCACAGGAACGAATAATAATAATTATATATGATAAATATATGTACATATAATTTGTAATTATATATTTTTAAATAGATTTTAAGGAGATGTACCAAAATTAAAAACAAATTAACCAAAATAGCTAATTAAAAATTTACTAAAATCAAGGCAAAATATTGAAAACAATACAATATGCCAAAAAAACAAAATAGCAATAATGAAACAACAAAAAGCTAATAATAATCAATGTAACAGAAGAAAATAAAAGCATATTCAGTCTTGAAGACAACTAATAATATTCAAACTTTGTAATTCAGAGATTTTAAGGATGTATTTCAAAAATACTAGTTTTTCCACATTCTCTGGCTTTAAGGATGCTCTGTCACCTTCTGAAATCAATTGGGCCACTTTAAAACATCTCTTACTTGCCAAAGAGGCGCAAGGTACTGACAGATACTTTTTTGCCATCTAAATAAGTGATGGGAGCATTTTCTGGAAATGAAGTCTGCCTCTGGAAGATATCAGATATTTTTATTTGCTTTTTACTTGCAGGTTCCTCCAAATCTTCCAAAATGTACAGATTTTCCTTCTCTGTAGCTTTCACTTTCTTTTCCTCTTCTTTCAATTTCTTCAAATCTTGCAGACTCTTGTATTCCCTGGGATGGGAGGTTTGAAGATGACGCCATAATGGACTGTTACTATAACTTATAAGATTTTGGATCATTTCCTCTTTTGTATTCTGTGGACTTGGTCAGACACAATTGACAAATGGCCTTTGTCTCATCCTTAGGCTTTATCTTGAAATGTTTCCAAACTATTCCCATTACACTCATCTTTCTTTCTTGCCTTTAACTACAATTAAAATTTATGTATGTAACCTTTAAAGACAAAAACCATAAACGCGCCAACACAATGAAGAAATAGATTAGCACAGCAAGAATAATGAAACACAGATTATAAACACTAATTATCATAAAGCAAAGCCAGGAAAAAAAAATTTGCATATTGATGGAGAGTATTAGAGGTTACACCGAGACGATAAGAGTAAAAAAGAATATAAGAAAAGAATAAAAGAATACCTAGTAAGATACATTATAGTAAGTACAAGTGACATATTTAACAAAACAAACTGCCATCCAAACTGAATAAATCAAGTAAGTAGGAAGCATCTAAAGATTCTGAAAGACAGAATACATACATGTGTGATATTTGTGATACAAAGAGTCGCAAGGTTGTGATAAAATGTATAAGTGAGGATCTTAAATAAAAGTTAAAAGCATAAAAACAGAAGATTTAAGCTTATAATCACCAACACAATTAATAAAATCAACAAAGCTGTAATAAAATATAAAAACAAAGTTAAAGAATTTAAAATAAGATAAAATATATTTGTAACAAAAAATATGTAAAACCATTCGAAAAAAAGAAAAAATCCGGCAAAAAAGTCCCAACAAAATAAAAAAGTCCGACCCGGACCAACCAAAAAATGGCCGGATATCCCGCCTAGGCCGGACTCGACCGGATATC
>JASAMX010015710.1:0-2500 GCA_030248175.1 Microlaimidae sp. YZB2_3
GTATTCGTTCAGTTACGTATTGCTAATATACTGCTGCAAAAATAAGTTTAAACTCATAAAAGTGCAAAGATTTACATTAACACAGTATAAATAAATGAATTCTATATTAAATTGCTTAAAAATTACTTTATTTCATCAAATAATAAACTTGAATCGACAACTTATTTTTATTTTTTATTCGGAATTAGTCGTTTTGTCGCAGTTTTTGGCTTGAGTTATTAGATTTTTTTGATAAAAACACTTAAAAACACAAAAATAAATGTATTCTTATTTTTATTCTTATTCTTATTCTTATTCTTATTTATAATCTTATTTTTATTTTATTTTTATTCTTATTCTTAGTCTTATTCTTATTCTTATTCTTCTTCTTATTCTTCTTATTCTTCTTTTTCTTCTTCTCTTTTTTCTTCTTCTTCTTCATTCTTCTTCGTCTTCTTCTTCTTCTTCTTCTTTTTCTTTTTCTTCTTCTTCTTTTCTTTTTTTCTTCTTCTTCTTCTTCTTCTTTTTCTTTTTCTTCTTCTTCTTCTTTTTCTTCTTCTTCTTCTTCTTCTTCTTCTTCTTTTTCTTCTTCTTCTTCCTTAGGAAGCACTTTTTTTATTTAGGTCCTTGTTATCGATTTATTGATCAAAATAAAAAAATTGAAAAAATAGGCAAATAAAAACTCCCCACCGCACAATCACAGCCTTTTGGCAACAATAAGGATTGTACAGAGCAGACAACGAACAGCTCCTCATATAAACTGCACAAAAAAGCAGAAGACCGGTTTTATTTGGTGGTGGAAACCGAACCAGTTCCCAGCGCCATCTACTTCAACCGCGTGGAAAACGCCGAAAACAACAAAGCTTTCAGAATAGTCGAAACGGAACTTCTGTTATAATGGCATCCCTCGCATTTAATTTTTGTGGATAGTAGCAAATAACGTGGAGAATATACTATACTATCAAAAAATAGGGCTCGACCGGATCCATGATTTTGGACCCGGCCGGACCGGACCGAATCCAAAAGTAGATCCAACCAGACCGGAACCGGATCCGGACCGATCTGTATAAAATATTTCAAACTAAATACTATTGTCTAATAATGAAATAAAATAATAAAAAATGTATTTTATTGGCTTAATACATACCAAATAATCTCAACAAAGCAAAGAAAAATGGAATAAGCTTAAACTTTTGAAATGGTACCAATAAAATAAATATATTAAATTAATAAAAAAAACGTATAAACTAAATTAAACATAAAAATGTTAGGTAACTATATTTTATTATTCATACCCTAACCGAGTTGCAAGATATTAAAATAATTTGCCTAAATGTGTGGTAAACTGAAAATTTCATTGGCCTGGTTCACACCGGAATGACAAGTGACAATGCATTCACATCGCAGCGACAACTGATAGTGTACTGACTGACAACTGATAGCGCCAACCATTATTAGAGAACGTGGGTAAATTTTGAAATTCAGAATCTTCTTCTTCTTCTTCTTCTTCTTCTTTTTCTTTTTCTTTTTCTTATTCTTATTTTTATTCTTATTCTTATTTTTATTCTTATTTTTATTCTTATTCTTATTCTTCTTATTATTCTTCTTCTTCTTCTTCTGCTTCTTCTTTTTCTTCTTCTTTTCTTCTTCTTCTTTTTTTCTTCTTCTTCTTCTTCTTATTCTTATTTTTATTCTTATTCTTATTTATATTCTTATTCTTATTCTTATTCTATTTTTATTCTTATTTTTATTCTTATTCTTATTCTTCTTCTTCTTTTTCATCTTCTTCTTTTTCTTCTTCTTTTTCTTCTTCTTCTTCTTCTTCTTTTTCTTTTTCTTCTTTTTCTTCTTCTTCTTTTTCTTCTTCTTCTTCTTCTTCTTCTTTTTTTTCTTCATCTTCTTCCTTAGAAAGCACTTTTTTCATTTAGGTCCTTGTTATCGATTTATTGTTCAAAATAAAAAATTGAAAAAATAGGCAAATAAAAACTCCCAACCGCACAATCACAGCCTTTTAGCAACAATAAGGATTGTACAGAGCAGACAACGAACAGCTCCTCATAGAAACTGCACAAAAAAGCAGAAGACCGGTTTTATTTGGTGGTGGAAACCGAACCAGTTCCCAGCGCCATCTACTTCAACCGCGTGGAAAACGGCGAAAACAACAAAGCTTTCAGAATAGTCGAAACGGCACTTCTGTTATAATGGCATCCCTCCCATTTAATTTTTGTGGATAGTAGCAAATAACGTGGAGAATATACTATACTATCAAATAAAATACTATCAAAAATAGGGCTCGACCGGATCCATGATTTTGGACCCGGCCGGACCGGACCGAATCCAAAAGTAGATCCAACCAGACCGGAACCGGATCCGGACCGATCTGTATAAAATATTTCAAACTAAATACCATTGTCTAATAATGAAATAAAATAATAAAAAATGTATTTTATTGGCTTAATACATACCAAATAATCTCAACAAAGCAAAGAAAAATGGAATAAGCTTAAACTTTTGAAATGGT
>JASAMX010015710.1:7500-35286 GCA_030248175.1 Microlaimidae sp. YZB2_3
ACCGGACCGGATATCCGGTCGGGCCCTAATCAAAAATATATAATATAACAAAAAATGTACAGTTTCTGTATAAAAAATTAAATCAGCGTATGCTATTTTAATGGCATGCTTTTAAAGTATGACATTATAAAAGTATAACTCGACAATAAAGTGAGGCGGGATAAAAACAGACACCAAAAAACACTGAAAAAATTCATAAGAAAAATTTATTTTTGAACAAAAAACATATGAAAGGGTAAATTATTGAGAAATATAGTAGCATTATTGAGAAAATTAAATCACAATTCATAAATCCATAAATAAAACGTAAATCTCCTTTAGTTTTATTTTTTATTTTACTGAAAGCACACCTTTTTTTGGGTTATGTTACTATAATGGCACAGAAATAAAATAAAATGGTTTTATTGATTCGTGCGCATTTGTGCAAAGTAAAGAAGGCGATCCACATATTTATTTTATAACGGCGTGCTAATATTATGATCTATTTTAAAACTATGCTACTTTAATAACATACGCTGATTTGATTTATATTTTCGTTAAACATTTTGTGTTTGCATTCACAAAATTGAACCAACAAAACGAGTTTTCCAAAGTCAAGATGTTGAAAGACGTAATGTAAAAGACGAAACCCATCAGTATACGTACACCTCTATGACTTTTTCAACCGTTTAAATAATTTAAGGGAAAAATTAACGATTTATTATTTTTATTTACAAAATTAATATATGATTATTATTTACAAAATTAAAATATATGTTTTTTCATATCAGGTACAACTGATCATAAGCTATGTTTAAATTTTTATGAGAATCAGTTAGAACTGAAAATTTGTATAAACAAAAATAAAAAGTGACACAAACAAACAAAGAACGTAAAAAAACACATGAACAAACAAACCTATCGTGTGGATGTGTAAACATATGTTTAACTATTTAAACTATTGCAACCCGAAAAAGTAATTAACAATAAATGCTTTAAAAAAATTAGAATATTGGAAAAACAAAATACAATTTTATTTGTTGTGCAATAAACAGCTTAGTGAAATTTTTTAGATTTTTTATTTGTGTTGTTTTAAACTGATAATTACAAAAACAACAATTTTCTATTCTACTGTAATTTTAAACCAATTACGACGGTTTCTGAGAGTGAAAATTTAATTGGAAATTTTTTTTACAAAGACTGCTTAATGAAAAAATCTTGAGGTTTTCAAACCTTAATTTTTAAGTCAATGTTAGAAAAATGCTAACATGCTGTGTGTTTTTTACTTTCGAGATCCAGGATTGTAATAAAACTGCAATACGCTGATTCTAAAATTCTAATCTTCTTTAATTGGGATCTTATTTATTTTTCCTAACAATTGAATCTTATGTAAAATTGAATTGAATCTAATTTCCTGCTTAAATCAAAATATTATTTTAAAACGTAAAAATTACAATTTTGCAAATATAATATTGAAATGATGTTTAAGCGTAGGATTTAAAACATCTACTTTATGTTGTTTTCCCGACATAATCTCTAATTGTACATAATTATTAAGGATTTCATCTCTAATCAAAAAAATTTCCCAATTATTAGAATTACATTAAATTGAGAAAAAAAAATCAAATTGAAGTCTAACAATAAAAATAGCTAGCACCCTTAATTGGCTATACGGTTTTAATATTAATCTATAAACTTATTTTTTTGGAAATTTTATATAGCTTTTTTGTTCAATAAAAATTTCTTATTAAAAAAATCAAAAGAATATCTACAAACTTGTGTTCAAAAGAATTTTTTATGCTGTAGCCTTTTTTATTCAAAAATAAATTTTGAAAACTTTCTGAAGTTCCAAAACCTCCATATTTTTGCGCTAATTTCAAATTAATTCATCAATCTCACAGGATAAATAATTTAGATGCGGGATTGTTTAGTTTATAGAAACATGTGTTGCACGCAGTTGATTGGATATTCAGTTTAATGAATAATACATTCCGTATTTTTAGGGCAATTTCTTACCAAAAAATGTAAGGGGAGCCAATAGTTTCGAAACACTCTCAATTTCACTTACGTGAGAGATTCAAGGCTTAAATGGAAATGCCATAAGTTTTTTTAAAATTTTTGTTTTCATTTTTTTATAAAAGACATATTTAGAGTAATCAATATAAAAAATAAAATCACTTAAAACATATTTTAAAATTAAATAAGCTGAAGATTAGACATTTAAACGGCGGAGTTCCGGAACATTGAAGAAAATAGAAACATAAAACTAAACAAAACTGTGCTAATTCGGGTAACTGACTAAATTTCGGCCACCTTTTTTAATTTTTTTGATAAGTTTTTTCTGGTTTTTCCAATCGACCTGTAGCGACAAACGGCTTGGGCGACGGAAACTGCCTGCTACACTGTTTTGGGGTTGGTTACCGGTTGATTACGACTTACATAAAAAATTTAACAAAACAGACTTTTTGGGGTTAGAAACGGTAGTTAAAAGGAGAGTCTAGTGGGAACCAACGTTTACCCGATCACTCAGAAAACCTGCAAATATAACACAATGATACATAAACAAAATTTACAGAAAAACACATACCTGAAAAACAGTTTGCCTAAAAATTACAAAAAACACCTTTATCGAAAATATACACTTTAGAAAAAACTCGAAAAACACGGTTACAACTTCTTAAAAAAACAAGGTTCCAATATGGTTTTGGAGATTACAGGTTTTTGGAGATTACAGGCTTGTGTGAGATAACGACTATTTTTAAAACAGTTTTTGAGATCGATGAATAAAACAGTTTTTGTATATTTTTCGGAAAAACAGTTGCATTAATAATCGACGCCGATTAAGATAACGGCGGCGAGACCCAGTATACCTCTCGCTCGAGGAAGACCGCTTGTTGACAGTCTTCGCAAATTTGGCAGTCGTCGGGGGTAACAAGGGCAGGATGGGGATAAAATTCCAAAAGGAACGTGTTACTCCACATGTACATAGTCATGAACCGAAACCCTCGAGGAGAGAATACAAGCTCGGTCCATTGGTCAACTGAATCGAAACTGTTTACACCGAAATTTATAATTATACGTTTGTAGCAACCAGACATTTGCCGAAACAAACGGTAGCGGTGGTAAAAAAGCAACACGAAACTCGATATACACCTTTTTGTTGACTAATCACCTGGTGGAGATTGCTTTTACGTTTACGTTTTTATTTTAAACCGCGCACAAAAACTTTTACACCACCGTGCAGAAAAAACCAAACAACCATAATTATGGAGGTTTTGGAGCTTCAGAAAGTTTTCAAAATTTATTTTTTGAATAAAAAAGGCTACAGCATAAAAAATTCTTTTGAACACAAGTTTGTAGATATTCTTTTGATTTTTTTAATAAGAAATTTTTATTGAACAAAAAAGCTATATAAAATTTCCAAAAAAATAAGTTTATAGATTAATATTAAAACCGTATAGCCAATTAAGGGTGCTAGTTATTTTTATTGTTAAACTTTAAATTGATTTTTTTTTCTCAATTTAATGTAATTCTAATAATTGGGAAATTTTTTTGATTAGAGATGAAATCCTTAATAATTATGTACAATTAGAGATTATGTCGGGAAAACAACATAAAGTAGATGTTTTAAATCCTACGCTTAAACATCATTTCAATATTATATTTGCAAAATTGTAATTTTTACGTTTTAAAATAATGTTTTGATTTAAGCAGGAAATTAGATTCAATTCAATTTTACATAAGATTCAATTGTTAGGAAAAATAAATAAGATCCCAATTAAAGAAGATTAGAATTTTAGAATCAGCGTATTACAGTTTTATTGAAGTCCTGGATCTCGAAAGTAAAAAGCACACAGCATGTTAGCATTTTTCTAACATTGACTTAAAAATTAAGGTTTGAAAACCTCAAGATTTTTTCATTAAGCAGTCTTTGTACATAAATTTCCAATTAAATTTTCACTCTCAGAAACCGTCGTAATTGGTTTAAAATTACAGTAGAATAGAAAATTGTTGTTTTTGTAATTATCAGTTTAAAACAACACAAATAAAAAATCTAAAAAAATTCACTAAGCTGTTTATTGCACAACAAATAAAATTGTATTTTGTTTTTCCAATATTATAATTTTTTTAAATCATTTATTGTTAATTACTTTTTCGGGTTGCAATAGTTTAAATAGTTAAACATATGTTTACACATCCACACGATAGGTTTGTTTGTTCATGTGTTTTTTTACGTTCTTTGTTTGTTTGTGTCACTTTTTATTTTTGTTTATACAAATTTTCAGTTCTAACTGATTCTCATTAAAATTTAAACATAGCTTATGATCAGTTGTACCTGATATGAAAAAACATATATTTTAATTTTGTAAATAGTAATCATATATTAATTTTGTAAATAAAAATAATAAATCGTTAATTTTTCCCTTAAATTATTTAAACGGTTGAAAAAGTCATCGAGGTGTACGTATACTGATGGGTTTCGTCTTTTACATTACGTCTTTCAACATCTTGTCTTTGGAAAACTCGTTTTGTTGGTTCAATTTTGTGAATGCAAACACAAAATGTTCAACGAAAATATAAATCAAATCAGCGTATGTTATTAAAGTAGCATAGTTTTAAAATAGACCATAATATTAGCACGCCGTTATTAAATAAATATGTGGATCGCCTTCTTTACTTTGCACAAATGCGCACGAATCAATAAAACCATTTTATTTTATTTCTGTGCCATTATAGTAACATAACCCAAAAAAAGGTGTGCTTTCAGTAAAATAAAAAATAAAATTAAATGAGATTTACGTTTTATTAATGAATTTATGAATTGTGATTTAATTTTCTCAATAATGCTACTATATTTCTCAATAATTTACCCTTTCATATGTTTTTTGTTCAAAAATAAAATTTTTCTTATGAATTTTTTCAGTGTTTTTTGGTGTCTGTTTTTATCCCGCCTCACTTTATTGTCGAGTTATACTTTTATAATGCCATATTTTAAAAGCATGTCATTAAAATAGTTTCGTTTTTGAATTAATCTTTTTATACAGAAACATTACATTTTTGTATATATATATATTTTTGGGGGCCCGTCCTCGCGCGACGGGACAGCGGCAAACCATACGGAGTTATCTTCGAAACTCATTTTAAGGCCCCGATCCGCCGACCAGACCTACCCCCTAAAAAAAAAAAAGGGCCCGACGACGCAACACCCAACACCCCAGTTCAGGGGCTGGTTGCATAAAAATCCCTTAGTAAAGTGAAAAAACTCCTTTACGTTTTCCCTTAAATACAGTAATCTCCCTAAGTTAAGTTTTTCCTTAAGTCGGTTGCACGTAAGCTATTTCCCTTAACCTTAACTTAGGGCGTACGTACTACAACGTAAAGGAATTTTTGTTAACATTTAAAACTAAATATTGCTGCAAAAATAAGTTTAAACACATAAAAGTGCAAACATTTACATTAACACAGTATAAATAAATGAATTCTATATTAAATTGCTTAAAAATTACTTTATTTCATCAAATAATCTTAAATCGACAACTTATTTTTATTTTTTATTCGGAATTAGTTGTTTTGTCGCGGTTTTTGGCTTGAGTTATTAGATTTTTTTGATAAAAACACTTAAAAACCAAAAATAAATGTATTCTTTATTCAATCTTAAATTTATTGTGCTGAAAATTTTTAATATTATTTAAATAAACAAACAAATTAAGGAGCCAAAACGAGGAGAGGACTTTGGTCAATTAATGAAGATAATGTTTTGTGCAGAATAATGCTGAATTATTTTATTAAATATAACAACGATTTTCGTTTTATCGTAAAAATTAATTACTTACTACGTGTGCATGGGCCTTAAAATTATGATAATTTTTGTAATTTTTCTTAAAACCATTTATAATCTTATTAATGACGCACCAGCTTTATTTGAATTATTCCCCTTAAAGTCTAAGGGTCCTCTTGACCACCCTTGGGATTAAAGGGAAAACTTAAGGTAAACGTTTAAGTGAAATTGTTTATGCAACACACTTGAGGTAAATTTGTTTTTTTACATCACTTATATGCAAATTCAAGGGAATAATTACCTTTAAACGTTTTATGCAACCAGCCCCAGATCTTTAGCTTTTTAAAAACTTCCAAAAATTTTTTTGACTTATGTTCTTATTCCGTGATGAGATTAATGTTTTGTCCTATGATGGGTCTTTTTGTTTTTTTTTTGGTTGTGTCTTTGATTATGTTAATTATATTTAGTTTTATTCCTAAAAAAAACTACGAGATGCCACTAAGATTAGGATTTTAAACAAAAGATCCGGGGCGGAACCAGGCTTAGTTGCATAAAACGTTTAAGGTTTTCATCCCTTAATTTCAGGTTTGAGTGATCAAAAAAGCAATTCAAGTGCATTCGGGAAAATAAACAGTTTTACTTAAACATTTACCTTAACTTTCCCTTGAATAGGAGGGTGGTCAAGAGAACCTAGAAGTTAAGGGAAATCAAATTCAAATTCGATGAAGATTGGTCGTCCCATTAATAAGATTATAAATGGTTTTAAGAAAAATTACAAAATTATCATAATTTTAAGGCCCATGCATAATAAGTAATTAATTTTTACGAATAAAACGAAAATTGTTGTTATACTAATCAAATAATTCAGCATTGTTAAACCAAAAAGGTTGTATTTTTTTGATTGACGCTAAAGTCCTCTCCTTCATTTTTTAGGCTCCTTGATTTGTTTGTTTATTTAAAATAATATTAAGAAATTTTAAGCATGATAAATTTAAAATTGAATAAAGAATTATTTCGTTTTTAGGCCTTTATTTTATTTTATCAAAAAAATATAATAACTCAACCAAAAAGCCGCGGACGAGACAATTAATTCCGAAATGATAAAAATAAGTTGTCAAATTTAGTTTATTATTTGATGAAATAAAGTAATTTTTGAACAATTTATGTGTTAATGTAAATTTTTTTTTTTTGCCACTTATGAAGGTTTAAATTAAACTTATTTTTGCAGCAATATTTAGTTTTAAATGTTACCAAAAATTCCCTACGTTGTAGTACGTACGACCTAAGTTTTTAAGGTTACGGGGAATTGTAAAATTGCAACGACTAAGGGAAAACAAGAGTAGGGCCACTACTGTATTCGAAGGGAAAACGTAAGGAAATATTTTCGCTTTACTGAGGAAATTTTGCCCTGATACGTGGTGTGCCGGATCTTACGGTAGGACCCCTGTGCGGTCGGGTGGAGAAAAATATATAAGATATGAAAATGTACAGTTTCTGTATCAAGATTAGAGTAAGCATATGCTATTTTAATGGCATGCTTTTAATATAGTTCCTATAAAAGTAGTTTCAACAATGAACGGAAAAACAAAAAAAATTCATAAGAAAAATTTATTTTTGAACAAAAAACATATGAAAGGGTCAAATTATTGAGAAATATGAGTAGCATCATTGAGAAAAAATTAAATCACAATTTATAAATCCATAAATAAAACGTAAATCTCCTTTAATTTTTATTTTTTATTTACTGAAAGCACACCTTTTTGGGTTACTGTTACTATAATGGCACAAAAATAAAATAAAATGTTTTTTATTGGATTGCATACACATTTGTCGAATTGAGGAGGCAATTGGCCTAGTTTTGATAATAACAAGCGAGTATAATATTATGGTCCTATTTTAAAACTATGCTACTTAATAACATACACTGATTAATTTATATTTTCGTTGAACATTTTGTGTTTGCATTCACAAAATTAAACCAAAAACAAACATTTTCAAAGACAAGATGTTGAAAGACGTAATGTAAAAGACGAATCATATACGTACACCTGGTGTTTTCAACCGTTTAAATTTTAAGGGAAAAATTAACGATTTATTATTTTATTTACAAAATTAATATATGATTACTTATTTACAAAATTAAAAATATATGTTTTTGGTATCAGGTACCGGTTTTTGATAATCATAACTATATTTTAATTTTTAATGAGAATAAGTTGCCAAAACTGAAAATTTGTATAAACAAAAATAAAAAGTGACACGAACGAACAAAGAACGTAAAAAGAAGCGCGTTTGAACAACGGAAGCATCGTGTGGATGCTATAAACATATGCTTTGACTATTTTGAAAAAGTAATTAACAATAAATATTTTAAAAAATTCAAAATATTGTGAAAAAAACAAAATACAATTTTATTTGTTGTGCAATAAAAGGTTTATGATTTTTTTCAGATTTTTTATTTGTGTTGTTTTAAACTGATAATTACAAGAAAAAACAATTTTCTATTCTACTGTAATTTTAAACCAATTACGACGGTTTCTGAGAGTGAAAATTTAATTGGAAATTTTATGTACAAAGACTCTAATGAAAAAAATATTTGAGGTTTTCGAACCTTAATTTTTAAGTCAATATTAGAAAAATGTAGCGTCTATTGTTTTTTCAGAATCAGCGTATTATTTTTATAAAACTTGAATAAGCGACAAAAAACAAAATATCTTTAGAAACATGGTTTTCAAATCATTTATCGGAACACTCGTCCGTCACAATGACACCCATCCGTCATGATGACACACCCGTTCATCACAATGACATGCGTCTGTCACGATGACACACATTTGTCATGATGACATGCGTCCGTCACAATGACACCCGTCTGTCACGATGACACCCATCTGTCAAGATGACACCCGTCCATCACGATGACATCCGTTCATCACAATGACACCCGTCTGTCATGATGACATCCTTCTATTACAATGACACTCGTATATCACGATGACACCTGTCCATCACCATGACACCCGTCCATCACGATGACACCCATCCGTCACAATGACACTCGTCCGTCACAATGACACTCGTCCATCATGATGACACACGTCCGTCACAATGACACCCATCCATCACGCTTACACCCGTTCGTCGGCTGGTTGTCTTTTGCATGGCCGCGTTTGTTAAACACAAGTGTCACATCTTTGTTCCCGATGAGTGTATTATCCACCTTTCGTAAAATTTAAGAAGGTGGTGGTCAGTTCAAATCACAGGTTCATACTTCATCTTGTAGTTTCCAAAAAGTCTTCATGGTGTCCAAAAAACTTGTTTGCACTGTCCAAAGGCGTCCTTTTTAGGTGTCCAAATTTTTTGAAAGGTTTTGATTTAAAAAATACAAAAACTTTTTAAATTTTTTTTTCAAAACACAGTCTAACGTTTTCTAAACTCTTTCAAAGCACTAGATGAAAAAAGTAGTTATATATAAAAAAAGTATAATTAAACAAATGCTTTAAAAGCTAACTTTTGAGCCTTCCGTTCGTTGTCTTACTATACCAAAATAAGTGGAATCCAGTAAGAATCCATTCCAATTTGATTCAGTGCTCGTGAACTCATTCTAACTTTTTGTAAAAAGAAACTGCCGTAAAAACAAGTTTAAAAATGCAAAACAACTAATTATTTCAATATTGATTAAGACTTTTGGAATAAAGCAGAACCTACCGACGAAGGAATGCTGGATGCGCCAATTGAAGAAGGAGTCATTGATTTACAGCATTCACAGGAAATTATAGATATTCTTCTCTCTGAGGTGAGCGGTTTTCCAAATACTACAAAAAATTCGCGACCAGTCACTCTGATCATCCTGTAAAATTTTTATATTAATTCGAAAAGAAAAAAAAAACAAATTTCTTACGATTAGTAAACAGTAAATATTAAAACATTTATTAAAAATAATACCAAAAATATTTTATTAATCCTAACAAAAGCCAAAACAAAAGTTTTGAAAAAAAGCCTTATATCAACTGGAATAGTATAAAGCTTCACTAAGTCTCAAAACTTTTTGTCAGAAAAGACTGAAACAAGTCTTTTTAAAATTTGCAAATTTATAATAAGTTTTATAAAATTAACAGGAAAACAAAAGCAAATAAAAACAATATATGTAAAAACTTTAGTTTGCATTTTTTTAACCATTGATAAAGCTGAATTCGCAAATTCCCCACGAAGTGGATTAAGTTTTTGGATTACGAATTTAAATAATGTTTAAAAAAAATGTATAACGTGTTCTATATTTTGTGTTGTATGTGGACTAGTTTTATGTTTCTCATGAAGTATAATTGCAAACTGCCTAGTTCCGTTTGAAAATGAATTAAAATTCTAAAATAAATACATGTTGTTGTTTTTTGTAACTAATATAAATACATACATACAATATCATTTTTATAATGGTGTCATAATTAAAGGTCGAATATTTTCAATAACAAAGTAGAGAAAAGTTAAAAAAAGTTTTTGTGTAAGTATCTGGGGAATTTTTTCAATTTATTAATTCCAGTTTAAATTGCAATTCTTCCAGTTTCAATATGAATAAGACAAAAAACCTTGTTTATAGGTTGTAAAACCACTCAAAGTAGTTTTTTTTAAAGGAGCACTGTCACAAATCAAATTCCTATAACGCCCGAACCGGACTGCTCCTTTAATACTGAACCGATTCAGCTGAAATTTAAAAATGTTGTAGCCTTGTAGTGGAGCACTCTAAATACCAAAGTTGAGTTAGGTAGGTTTGGTATTAAAGGAGCAGTCCGGTTCGGGCGTTATAGGAATTTGATTTGTGACAGTGCTCCTTTAAATCGTTTTTAATTAAAATTAAATTGATTCACAATTTGTTATTAAAACTTAAAAGTTCGATAGATAGATAGATTAATAGATAGATAAAGTTTATTTGTGAAAATATGTAAAAGACAAAGTGTTGATCGCTATTTTGTTACGTAGCACAATAACGGTTGGACTATATAATAGTAGATTATAAAATAGGGCTTAGAATCAAGCCAAGTTTTATAATGAAAGTTTTAGAAAACTTAAGTTCCAGCTACCTTTCTGCAAAAAATTTCATGAAACTCCGTCTATTCATCCGATTTATTTAAATTAATTTTCCCTTAGTAAAAGTTTTTTAAAGTTGAGACCATCACAAACGTAAAAAACAAAATTTATCACATATTTATCCATATAAAATTAGTCCATGAGTCGTTCATGTGTAAGACATAATATGTCGTGTTATTTCTGTAAGAAAAATAATTAAAATTTATCGTTTTCATAGTTTTTGTTTAAATTACAATGCAAAGCTCTAAAATTTTAATTTATGACTACAAATGCTTCTAAACCGAGTCAAAATTATTACATACTATGATTAAAATTATTTTATTTAAAATTCTAAAAAGGGGGGGAAGTTCCCCCCTTT
Organism: Microlaimidae sp. YZB2_3; assembly: GCA_030248175.1. NCBI lineage: Eukaryota > Metazoa > Nematoda > Chromadorea > Desmodorida > Microlaimidae > Microlaimidae sp. YZB2_3. The sequence goes on from JASAMX010015710.1 coordinate 18,699, forward strand.
TTATTTTTTGTTTTTCCAGATTAATCAACACTGTATCATTTGGAAAGTATTTTTAAAAAATTCTACATGCAAAACTGCATATAATGTATATAATGCCCCCCTTTTATTTGCAGGATTGAAAAAGTTATAAACGATTTTCAAAAATTTTCGAAAAGGGGGGGAAAATAGGGGTGTAAACTTCACAGACGTTTCCAGGTTGGGGTTTTTCTCCCTAACTTTAGGGTTTTTTTTCAACCATAGGGTTTTTTGGGTTTTTTTTCTGGAGTTGGGGTTTTTTTTAGGGTTTTTTTAGTTTGAACGAAATTTTTTAAATATCTTAATTATGTCATATTTGGTTAAAAACAGCCTTGAATCCACAAAAATATTCTCTAAAATGCTAGTGGATTCATAAATATTACTTCTGCTGGTAATTTGGACTGTTGGAAAAGAATTTAGACAAACCTAGGCCGGAATTCACAAAGCGGGGTAAACACGGTGTAAACACCGTGTTAGTGTATTTGGTGTATACAACGTGTAAACTACGGTATTTTTGGGTGCTAGCACTGTGTTAATTAATCCGGACAAATTAAAGTAGGTTTCCCAGCTAATTTTATTTTTTTTGTTTGAAAAATTTCTTGTTTAACATATATTTACGATATTTTGTTCTGCCCTGCGACTTTTACACAAATTTGCAATTATTTAATTGATATTTAAAAGTTTATCGTTTTTTATATCAATAATTCTATCAAATTTGGCTTTTTATATCTTTTCTTATCGTTTAATGAAATTTTAACACACTTAGCCCCAGGTATATGGAAACCTACTGTAATTTGTAATACGGATACCTACTGTAATCTGTAACACCGAGCTAGCCCGAGGATTATCCCTCTGTGTGAATTCCGGCCCTAGCTAACTGCGCAGTTAAAATATTTTTTTATAACAAACATTTATTGTTTTTAATTTTTAAAATACTTATAATATTCTTAATATAATTCAATATAATTAACGTTAAATACAACATGAACATACAGCATACTTTTTTAAACTATATTTGACGGTGCAAGTCCCATCATACGCGTCACAAAAATCGGTTTAAAAACTCACTTGATAAAAAGTGGTGAAAAACATGTTTCTCTAGGTCAACTTTAAATATGTGTTCCATTTTTGGGCATCAAAAACGGATTAAATTAAACTACTAATAAAGGAAATAAATGATGTTTTGTAGCCTAAGGGAAGCTAGGGGGGTGGTTACCTGGGGTAAATCCAATTTCCAACTAGGAGGGGGTCCCCCCTAGCTTTATAGGGAGGGTTGACCCGGGGGTGCAAAATTTTGAGTTTAAAGTTGTTCTTTTTGAAAAGAATCTGCTTTCATTAATTTAATCAGATTATAATATCTTGTTTTAAATTAACTAAATATTTCATGTAATTTATGTGTTTTTCTATCTATTGTTAATAAATTTGTATAGGGTTTTTTGGGGTTTTTTTGTAAAAGTTAATTAAACAAAATGGTTGTTTTTAGAGTTTAAAATACAATTTCAAAATTTGTTTTTGAATGGGGTTTTTTAGGGTTTTTTTTGGAAAAAATATCTGGAAAAGTTGATTTTTTGCAAGGTTTTAGGCCAATTTTTTATGTTTTTGGTGTGGGGTTTTTTTGGATTTTTTTTTTCAAATTTTAGGGTTTTTTGGGTTTTTTTTTTGGCTGTTTTGGGGTTTTTTTTTTTAAAATCTGGAAACCCTGAGTACGACTCATCAGCAAAGTTTTGCTGCACAAATAATACTAAAACAATGTATAATTTTTTAGTTTATAAGCCTACCAAAAAGCAAAAAAATATTGCAAAAATTTGCAAAAATTATTGACATTGACATGTGAAAAAATCCGGCATTTACTGGATCTGAGAAAAAATCCAGCCAGATCAGATTAAAAAATGGCTGGATTGGATTTGATATCTGGTTGGGCCCTAGTTTAGACCCCCTAGAGCCCCCTGGCTATATAAAAAAGCCCCCTAGAAACAGACCTGTGCACTGCCACCCCCCGGAATTAAAACGGGGGGGGGCAATTCCGAAATGGGGGGGCACGGGGGGCAACTTTTTTAACGGGGGGTGGGCAATAAAACGGGGGGTAAGCAGGGGGAAGAAAAAAAAGAGAAAAAAAGGAACAAAAAGAAGGGAAAAGGGAAAAAAAGAACAAAAAAAGCGAAAATAAGGTAAAAATAGGTCTAAAATGGCTTAAAATACATTGAAATAGGCTAAAAACTGCAAAAAATTCGCGATGATGGCGTCATCATAGGTCAAAAATGGCGTCATAATTTTAGGGTACTTTTTCATTTTTTGGCGGGGGGGGGGGCAATAAAACGGGGGGGGGAACAAATCCTCCAATAAAACGGGGTGGGGCATTTCCAGACCGTGCACAGGTCTGCTAGAAAGCTAGGGGGAGTTCGACCCCCCTAGGACCCCCCTCCTAGATTCTGAAATGTCATTTACCCGTTGTAAATACCCCCCTAGTTTTTTGACCGTGTTCATCTATGGCTGGATATCCGGCTTGGACTGGACCAGACCGGATATCCGGTGGGGCCCTTGTCAGGTATGGGTACGTAGTATATACTTATTTTTAATTTTCCAGAGGGAAAACCTGAGAAATATGGAATTTGGTAAAACTTCAATGCTAAACGTCAACCATTTGGAATCTCTTTCAACTCCAGATTTGGAAAAGGTTGTTGTTTTAGAGTGAGCCAGGCAGGCATTAGTAAAATCATAAAAGCCAACCTGATAAATATAAAATCAGATCTGAGCATTGCCTTCTCCCGCGTTTTATGGGGTGCAAGCCAAAATTAGGGGGCAAGGAGCGCGATTTTTCTGAAATGGGGTAAAGCAGGGGAGAAAAAAGAGCAGAAGAAAAAAAAGACAAAAAAGCAAAATTTAAGCACAAATAGATCTAAAATGGCTTAAAATGCTTTGAAATACGTTAAATACTGCAAAAATTTTGCGCTGATGACGTCATAATAGGTCAAAAATGGCGCCATAATTTTTGGGTACTTTTTTATTTTTGGACGGGGAGAGGGAAAAATCTTTTAATAAAACGGGGGGGGCATTTCCAGATGATGCACATTTTTACATAATTTTTACCTATATACAAATTTAATCTAGTTTTAATATCCCACATTGACAACATAATTTTATTAATGCAATATTTCTTTAATTTAATTTTAAGATAAGTGAAATTCAAACATTTTCCATACAGAGTGGCCAAAGTTAAATTCGAGAAATGCAAAATACTCATATTGTTTTTTTTTTCTGGAGTGCATTTTACCCATATCGTTTTTCAAATTTAAAGAAAAATTGGTAAAAAACGCTAATTTTAGGTCAAAAAGCCCTTTTTATTGCATTTTTCAGCTTTTTATTGTTTAAAACATTCATTTGGCAGTTAGAAGTCATTTTAAAGACATTTTTTCTTCATTTTTCCAAAATTGGGGGGTAACCTTTTCTCCCCCCCCACTTCTGAGTGGGGGGGGGGTTAAACCCTCCTTCTCAGAATTTGGGGAGGGGATTAACACCCCCAACCCCCAGCATTCTTGTCCTAGCTCATTGTGTCAAAACAATCAAAAGGAAATATGCAACTATCGGTCAAAACTTCACAAATACCTTGAACCGGCTTCAAGAAATTCTATCCAAAAATTCTACACTGATTTATTATCAAAAAGCGAAAATAAAAAGTAACGTTTAGTAATAATTGCATTATTTTTTATATAAGTATCAATGGGTTTCTGAAATCACCTCAATAATTCAGACTTTTATATATATATAATGATCAGATAACAGAATTAATTTTATACTAAGCATAGTCTATGCATAGTTTAATTCATACTGTTTTCATCATTTCATTGTATTTTTTTCTCTTTTTCTATTTTTGTTCCTTTTTTTTCATCAACAACATCAAATCTGCGACTTAATTGCCGCCAATATGAATTACAATTGTAACTAATTATCAATGAACATAGCTATCCGATATGACTTTAAAGGCTCAAAAAGAGCGCTTATTTAAGTCAGTTTTAAAACTTTTCTTGAATGCATCCAAAGAATCGACAGTTACTTGAGATGGGAGTAGATTGTTCCAAGGTGTAACCACCCTATTTGCAAAAGAAAATTTCCTTGCATTAATTCGGCAGTCTTCGATTGTCAATTTAAATGGATGACCACGGGTGGGCTGCAAGTTAAACTTAAAAAAAATCATTGGCTTGCATATTGTTTAAGCAATGTATAATTTTATAGCACATATATAAATCAATTTTGTCTCTTCGATCCTTTAATCTTTCTAAACCTAGGTAATTCAGTCTATGTTCATAACCAACAGGTAACAACTTGCATTTATAAAACAAACGTCTAGTGAAATTTTGTTGCACTTTTTCCAAAATGTTTATATCCTTTTGTAAATATGGGTTCCAAACTGCACTAGCATACTCCAGAATTGGTCTAACATAGGGCTTATATGCTCTGAGGAAATTATTTTTAGAGTTTGAATTGAATGTTCTAAAATTTAGTGATGTCACTCTCATAGCTTTTTTTGCTGTGATTTCACAGTGTTTAGAGAATTTCATATCATGGGATATGTAAACACCTAGATCACGCACCAATTCTGTAGTTGCAAGTACGTTATTACCAAGCTTACATTTACAAATTAACTCTTTGCTATGATTTCGAATATGAAGAACTTCACATTTGTGATTAGATAACTGCAATTGCCAGTCTTGTGACCAGCTGTGTATTCTATCTAAATCTTGCTGAAGTCTCAAGGTTTGAATGTGATAATCTTTAGATGAAGATTTTACAAACAACTTTATATCATCTGCAAAGAGTTTAATTTGTGAGAACTTAACACAATCAACAATATCATTAATGTATACCAAAAATAAAAATGGACCTAAAACAACCCTGAGGAACTGAACTTTTTACAGGAAATGATTTGGATACTGAGTTATTAATTACAACTTTAATTTCCCGCCCAACTAAAAATTCTTTTATCCATTTTAAAAATTTACCAGAAACACCATATTTTTCTAGCTTATATAACAATTTTTGATGTGACACGGTGTCAAAGGCCTTGGCAAAATCCAACTAAATGACATCAATTAGAAATTTATCTTTTAGTGCCTGCGTCCACTCATTAAAAGTTTCCAACAGCTGTGTTATTTATAACTTTTTGCCTTAAAACCATGTTGAAACCTTGACAAAATGATATGGAAAAAGACAAGAAGTTCTTCTTTGACAAGCTGTTCCATTAGTTTACAAGAAAAAGATGTAAGTGAAATTGGACGATAATTTTCTTTTAGGCTTTTGGTGCCTTTTTTAAACAGTAAGTTTAATAAAGCTATTTTCCAATCAAGTGGTAATTCTCCAAAATCAAAAGACATCTGAAAGATTATTGCCAAAGGTTCAGCAATAACTTTAGCCAAGCAAGACCTGTGCACAGTCTAAAAATGCCCCGCTTTATTGGAGGATTTGCCCCCCCCAGCCCCCCAATTTTTTTTTTGGAATTTTCAAATTTTTTAAAACTTAAAATGTTAGAAAAAAAATCTTATCCTAGTCAGACCAGAACTTAACTGTCCTTCCAGAATTCTAATGAGGACAAAGGCGTAGCCAGGGGGGTAATGGGGATTGTAACCATTGGTCTTTTTGGTCGGGTCCGCTAGGGGGGAGTCCACCCCCGGGTGGAAGGCCAAAATTTTTTAGAGGGGTCCAGGGGGGTCCTGACCCCCCTAGCTTTTTAGGGGGGTCAACCTCAGGTGCGAGATTTCAAATTTAGGGGGGCGGGGGGTCAGGGGGGTCCAATTTTTTAACAAAATTTTTTTAACTCAATAATTTAAGTGTTTTTAGGTCTATTATTGAATTTTATGTACTAAAACCGCCTATTTAAGCCTAAAAAGTGTATTTCAACACTGTTTTTAACTAAAAAACCATGTTTTGACAGTAAATAAAAAAATATACTTCCAAAGTGGTCAAGAAAGGGGTCAGCCAAGCTAGGGGGAAGGTCAGGCCGGACGGCTCTGTTTCTTGGGGGGGGGGAGGGGGGGCCCGGATTTTTTTCAGGGGATGGTCCAAAATTTCGGCTCTAGGGGGAGGGGCATAGGTGGGCAGGGGAGGGAGTTGGGGAGGGTTTACACCCCCCAAAATTTCGGATTTTGCTGACACCCCCCCTTAAATTTGGGGTAGTCGGGGACACCCCCCCCCCCAAATTCGCCTCCCAAAGAAAAATTTTTAAGTGTTATAAAAGGACTAAAAAATTTTTCCGCGCTTCGCGCGGAGTGTTTATTACCTTATTTCCCCGTTCATTACCTTTTATTACCTTTAAATTCCCCCACTACGCGGGCAATTTAAATTTCCCCGCTACGCGGGCAGTTTAAATTGGCAATTTATCTTAGTTTTTCAATTGCAAATCGATTATTCCATTCAGTAGTTAAGGCATACATGTTTAATAAAACTACTATAAACACTATTATCCTTTTTTTAACGTTTTAAACACATGTTATAAATGTATAGTATAGCTATAAAAAACCTTAAATTTTGTAATTAGTATCATTTGGAATTAAAATTTCTAGTGTATTTTAGCGCCTCAAATTATAAATTTTCTCCTCCAGGGGGCATTGTTCTCCCCGAACCCCCTGACTGAATTTTTAAGATCACAGAAAATTATGTAGAAATTAGGTAAAAAAACAAAAGTAAAATGTATGTTCACGCGATCACCAGGAGACGATTTTTATGCCGTTTTTAGTATGTATTTTAAAAAATTTTCGCCTCCGGCGGCTGGGGGGACACCCCCGAGCCCCTGGCCGACGCTTCGCGTCGGCTGGCGCCGCTACGCGGCGCAGGGCGGCGGCGCTTCGCGCCGCTGCGACAACACTTTTTCTTCCCCCCCCCCCAGACCGACGCCCCTGAAATGAAATCCTGACTGCGCCATTGCACATTATTATTAAAAGAATTAAAAAAATAAAATTTATAAGTTGCAATAAGGTCTTTTAATCTTACACAGTTTTAAAGCATTTATAAGCTTGTTTTACGTTTTTTTACGCGTTTTAAGCTCATTTTAAGGCAGCGCGGAAATATTGGGTACACCCCCCCTCAAAATTTGGGTCTTGCTGGACACCCCCCCTAAAATTTGACCCCCCCCCTATACCCCCCCAAAATCCGAGAGGCTGCCCACCTATGGGGAGGGGTGGACCCCTCTGTTCCCCCCCCCAAAAAAATCACCTATGGTTGTAACCCCCCTCTTTTGGGCTGGCGGAGGTAAAAATTTGGGAGTCCAAATACAAGTTTTAAAAAATTTTCTCGTGCTGAGGGGAGATGTCGAGCGCTCAGCGCTTGACATTTATATACCTTTTTATAACTTAAGTGATGTTTTTAATAAATTTCGAGGACAATTTTTGAAAATTTTTAATACTTTTTTTGTGCTATCGCACGGTTTTTAATGTTATACCTTTTTAAACGGGAAATTTTTTAAGTTTAGCTTAAAAAACAATGCATATAACAACAAAAGGAATCACCTAGCGCAAAGCGCAAAATTTTACCTATTTTTAATGTCTTTTTTACGCTATTTTGAAAATTTGGAGTACAACCCCTACAACTCCCCCCTTTTGAAAAAATTGTATGGACTACAACCCCCCTTTCCAAAATCCTGGCTACGCCCCTGAATGAGGGGCATAGGTGAGAACGGTTGGGGAAGCTAGGGGGGTGGTCACCCGGGGTAAATCGAATTTTGAATTCTAGGAGGGGGTCCCAGGGGGCAGGGCGGAGGCGTCAGCCGAGGGGGGGCGGCCGCCCCCCCCCCCCCCCCCCCGAAGCGGTCAGACAAGAGGAAAATTAAGGATAGCGGTTGGGCGGGGGGGGGGGCGGCCGCCCCCCCCCCCCCGCCTGAAATGGTCGCCAGATAGTAAAATTTGGGGGTTTGGGTCATTCCATGTCAAATCAACTGAAAAAAACAACAAAATTTAGCGCACCATCTTCGATTTTGCTGAAACTTGGTATACTTGTAGACCCTATGCCCAATAAGAATTATTTCAAATTTTAGCCCCCAAAACCTTTTGGTTCCGAAGTTATGACCCCTTAAATTTGGGCTTTCGGCCCCGATTTCGACCGAACGTCCTATTTTCAAACAAGCATATTGGAATCATTAACAGCAATAACCCCTGCAATATATATATCATTTGAAAGCTAATTGCCAGCTCTGTCTAATGAAACTAAAATAAAAATATTGTTTGGGGGCCAAAAAAAAGTTATAGTGAAATATAAAAAAGAAATGACAATAAAAAAAAATCATCATCACCAATTTTAATGATTTTTTTACTGAGTAAAGACAACACATTTGGGAACATGCATATAAAATTTCATGAGCGGAATTTGCCTCTAGGGCTCACAATGAAGAAAAGAGTCATACTAACTTGTCGAAATTTAACGAGTTTCGTCAAATATTGACTATTTATAACACTTAACTAATACTTTACAACAAAAACCATCATGTTTAACAACATTTTTTTAATTTATTTATCAAGATAATATTTTAAACTACTTTTATCTCAAATTTAAACTGCCCTGTTTTACTGTGTGGAACAAATTTTGTAAAACAAAAATTGGTAGTCAGCCTCATTTTGAGCACATATTGGGAACATTATGTTAATAAACTGGATTTTACCTTTTTTATGTTAGCGATTGCAATGAGGCATATTCCATTTTTTTCTGTGACAGTTTGTATCCTCTTCCACTTCGTCCAGCAATTTCTGGATCAACTTTTTGAATGATTGAGTTCCTCAAAACTACTCCAATATCTGGATAGTGTGGGAATGAAAATGAACCAGAAGGTCTTGGTGGCTTCAAAAAACTCAATTTTACTTCCCCTTGCTCTGAATCTACTGATATAACTGAGGCTAAATACCATTGTCCAAAATATTTCACTGTCACATAGCCTTTGATTTGGTCAATTTCCAATTCAGTTAAAGTGTCTTCTTCCTTAATTTTAGCCAACCGGCCGGCATTTGCCAGCGAGAATTCTTTCACTATTACACTGGTTTGCGATTGAGGGATAAATGCATGCAGTCTTTGCGTTCCTTTTATGGTGCATCCAAGTCTAAATCCTTCTTCCAGAACTCTAAATTCAGCATCATACTGTTCTAGCGTTGTAAATTCAACAGTTATTGATGGAATATTCTGGGAAGCAAAGTTGTAGAGATCAAGTGGAGACATTATTTGTTCATAATAAGGACGTTGCAGGCTGGCCTTAGCAGCCATTCTTATAATAGTCCTCCCCCCGCGCCCGAGAGCAAACAACCACAACCCCCCACAACCTACAGGAAAACACATGTAAAACTAATATTTCAGTGATGGAGCAGCCTCACAATATAAAAACTTCAAGAACATTATGAACACCTGCTACCATCAACTCGATTTTGGATGTCCAGCCGAGTGGCACACTTTTGCTAGATCTCATGGGAAAGGCGCCTGTGATGGAGTAGGAGGAACTATTAAAAGAATGGCTGCTAAGGCCAGCCTGCAACGTCCTTATTATGAACAAATAATATCTCCACTTGATCTCTACAACTTTGCTTCCCAGAATATTCCATCAATAACTGTTGAATTTACAACGCAAGAACAGTATGATGCTGAATTTAGAGTTCTGGAAGAAAGATTTAGACTTGGATGCACCATAAAAGGAACGCAAACCACCATATCCCTCAATCGCAAATCAGTGTAATAGTGAAAGAATTCTTGCTGGCAAATGCCGGCCGGTTGGTTAAAATTAAGGAAGAAGACACTTCAACTGAATTGGAAATTGACCAAATCAAAGGCTATGTGACAGTGAAATATTTTGGACAATGGTATTTAGCCTCAGTTATATCAGTAGATTCAGAGCAAGGGGAAGTAAAATTGAGTTTTTTGAAGCCACCAAGACCTTCTGGTTAATTTTCATTCCCACACTATCCAGATATTGGAGTAGTTTCGAGAAACTCAATCATTCAAAAAGTTGATCCAGAAATTGCTGGACGAAGTGGAAGAGGATATAAACTGTCACAGAAGGAAATGGAATATGCCTCATTGCAATCGCTACCATAAAAAAGGTAAAATCCAGTTTATTATCATAATGTTCCCAATATGTGCTCAAAACGAGGCTGACTACCAATTTTTGTTTTACAAAATTTGTTCCACACAGTAAAACAGGGCAGTTTAAATTTGAGATAAAAGTAGTTCAAAATATTATCTTGATATATAAAAAAATGTTGTTAAACATGATGGTTTTTGTTGTAAAGTATTAGTTAAGTGTTATAAATAGTCAATATTTGACGAAACTCGTTAAATTTCGACAAGTTAGTATGACTCTTTTCTTCATTGTGAGCCCTAGAGGCAAATTCCGCTCATGAAATTTTATATGCATGTTCCCAAATGTGTTGTCTTTACTCAGTAAAAAAATCATTAAAATTGGTGATGATGATTTTTTTTTATTGTCATTTCTTTTTTATATTTTACTATAACTTTTTTTTGGCCCCCAAACAATATTTTTATTTTAGTTTCATTAGACAGAGCTGGCAATTAGCTTTCAAATGATATATATATTGCAGGGGTTATTGCTGTTAATGATTCCAATATGCTTGTTTGAAAATAGGACGTTCGGTCGAAATCGGGGCCGAAAGCCCAAATTTAAGGGGTCATAACTTCGGAACCAAAAGGTTTTGGGGGCTAAAATTTGAAATAATTCTTATTGGGCATAGGGTCTACAAGTATACCAAGTTTCAGCCAAATCGAAGATGGTGCGCTAAATCGATTTGTTGATTTGACATGGAATCACCCAAAAAGAACAAACGTTTTTTTAAATAAAAAATCTTTATTTAATTTTGGTTAGGTTTTTAAATAAATCTATTATTAAAATCACTCACAATTTTAAATATAAATAAAATTTTTTAAAAAAAAATCCACCAACCATAAAAAAAAACAGAAAAAAAAAAAAAAGGAACCCCAAAAACAACCCCCCCCCCCCCACCCCCCCGAAGGGTAGAAAAAAAAGACAAAAAAAGCGAAATTTAAGTAAGAATAGATCCAAAATGGTTTCAAATACATTAAAATAGACTGGAACCTGCAAAAATTTCGCAAAAATGACGTCATAATAGGTCAAAAATGGCGCCATAGCTTTTTTGGTACTTTTTAATTTTTGGGCGGGGGGCACAGCCACTAATTAAGCGGGGAGAGGGCATTTCCAAACCGTGCACAAGTCTGTCATAGTCATCACAACAACGTCAAAACTGACGTGTAAAATTACGGTCACTCTAAACGGTCACTGACGAATCAAATTTTAGTGCGACGACTAAATATTTGAACTAGGCTCGCACGCGATGCCCAGCAATTTGGGGATAGAACATTCAACATAGATACAGGCGCAGTCATAATGCAAGCTTTTAGTAGCAATTTTTTAAAAGATCGCAGCTTTAAAACAAGATTTAATCTACCGAAAACTACGTAATGAATTTAAGATAATTATAAAAATAAAAAAAAAATGATTTATTGCTTTTTTCAACGTAACAACTGTTAGGCAATATTTTTAACATTATTAGTAAAAAAGTTTTATGCAAATATTATTAACAAAAGTCTATTTCAATTAATTTACGCCATTGAAAAGTATAAAATGTGAAGTATATTTGATATTCTGGCAAAAATTAAGACAATAAAGTTTTTTAGTCAGATTATACCTAAATTAATTGCAACCTAAAGCAAAAAAAATCTGTCTCGGTTTTTGTTGTTGTATGTTGTAGTTTCTTTTTTGTTAGCTCCAAAATATCAATGTCTTAAGTAGGACTTAGACAGCCCAACCAGGGCAGAGCCAGGATTTCGGTAAAGGGAGTTGTTGGCATACATGGGCACGGGGGGGTTGGGGGGGTTAAACCATACATGGGCACGGGGGGGTTTACCCCCCCAAATTCTGAGAAGTGGGGTTTAACCCCCCCCACTCAGAAGTGGGGGGGGGTGGAGAAAATGTTAACCCCCCCAATTTTGGAAAAAATGAAGAAAAAAATGTCTTTAAAATGACTTCTAACTGCCTCCAAACTTAAGTTTTGAGGTCAAAATGGATGTTTTAAGCAATAAAAAGCTCAAAAATGCAATAAAAAGGGCTTTTTGACCTAAAATTAGTGTTTTTAACCAATTTTTCCTTCAAATTCGAAAAACGATATGGGTAAAATGCACTCCAGAAAAAAAACGATATGGGTATTTTGCGTTTCTCGGATTTTAACCCCCCCCCCTAATTTGGGGTTTAACCCCCCCCCACTCCGGACCAACTTGCCCATGTATGGGTTAAACCCCCCCAAATTCTGAGAAGGGGGGTTTAACCCCCCCACTCAGAAGTGGGGGGGGGAAGTTAACCTCCCCAATTTTGGAAAAATCAAGAACAAAAATGTCTTTAAAATGACTTCTAACTGCCCCCAAACTTAAGTTTTGAGGTCAAAATGAATGTTTTAAGCATTAAAAAGCTCAAAAGTGCTATAAAAAGGGCTTTTTGACCTAAAATTAGCGTTTTTTACCCATTTTTCCTTCAAATTCGAAAAACGATATGGGTAAAATGCACTCCAGAAAAAAAACGATATGGGTATTTTGCGTTTCTCGGATTTTAACCCCCCCTAATTTGGGGTTTAACCACCCCCCCCCCCCACTCCGGACCAACTTGCCCATGTATGGTTGTTGGTTGTAGGGGATTGTACTCCAAATTTTTAAAATACCGTAAAAAAGACATTAAAAAAGGGTAAAATTTTTTGCGCTTCGCGCTAAGTGATAGTTTTTGCTGTTATTTGCATTGTTTTTTAAGTTAAACTTAAAAAATTTTCGGTTTAAAAAAGTATAACATTAAAAATCGTGCGACAGCACGAAAAAATTTTCACAAATTGTCTTTGAAATTCACTAGAAATCAGGGGCGTAACCAGGGAGGGAGCGATGGGGCGGCCGCCCCCCCCCCCCTCCGAAACGGTTGGACAGGGGGAAAAATAAGGATAGTGGTTGGGCGGGGGGGGGGCCGCCTTTTTGCCGCAATGGACGCCAGATAGTAAAATTTGGGGGTTTTCATAGGGTAAAAATTAAAAATTTTCGGGGGGGGGGGGGGGGCTCCGCCCTCCCCCCCCCCCCCCCCGAATTTTTTTTTCAAACTGACAATGCCCCGCCCCCCCTAAAATGAAACTGTGGGTATGTCCCTGTTAGAAATATCACTTGAAAAGTTGTAAAAAGGCGTATAAATGTCGAGCGCTGAGCGGTGAATGAAGTGCGAGAAAATTTTTTAAAATTGTTCTCTTAGGACCCCCAAATTTTTACCTTCGCCAGCCTAAAGGGGAAGGGGGTTACAGTTTACAACCCCCATAACCCCCCTGGCTACGCCCTTGAGCCCAGCCTTTAGCATATTATTGTAACCTTATATCAACATAGAAGTATAATACTCAGATTTTTCGACTTCTATTTTATTTAAGTTTTGTTACTTTATAATTAAAAAAAAATGTCTAATAACGATTTTTAGAGCTCATTTATTGTTGATTTGATGTATGCCTTTCAAACCGGTAATAAACTTTACTTGATTCTGGAGCATTTCCTAGTGGTGGAGAACTTTTTACACATCTGGAGCGAGAAGGACTTTTTATGGGAGGCATACTGTCGCGTATGAATTTAAATATTAACATGTTAAAAGCATTTGACAAAGCCAAGGAATGATATTATATTATTTGTCAAATTTTATTGTATCATTTAATTATGACTATGCAGAAAGATACTTCCGCATTGGTGACTCCTGGATTCATGTAGGTATACACAATATAGAGACTCTCACGGAGGTGGATGTTGGTTTAGTAAATTTTTCTATATAAGTTTATTCTGTGACTTCTGTTAATTATGTGTTTCGTTTATGATTCCAAAGTTTTTTGCTAAAATTTTTTAAAAACGATAGGAAAATCTATGGAGAGATTAGTTTTTTAGTTAGAAACGGAATACAGACAATCAATTCGAAACATGTTCAGTAGTTACAATAATAATTATAACATGACCTTTCCTTAAATCCTTTAACAAGGTTGTCCTTAGTCATATCATGCTGCACTGGCCGATATTAGGTTAGACTTCTATATTGTGTAAGATGATATGAACAGCAATTCTCATTTTATTTGGGGAGATTAAATTTTTTACAAACAAACAAACAAATTTTTTAAAGGAAACTAACCGCCTTCCATTATAAATCCGGCAATCCGGATTTTTCGTGATTTTTTTTGAGTTTCTAGGTCAGGCACAGGGATATTAGTATTAAAAACAAAATAACTTACTAAAGCTGAAGTCTTTCAGGCTAAAATTAAGGGTGTACCGCTTGCCACCAGGAAAAAATAAAAAATAAACCCACAAACAAACCAAGAAAAAAAATCGCCAGTTATGATGTAACCAACAAACCAAACCTGTGCTTGCACTCCTCCCCGCGAAATCTGGCTAAAGCGGGATTTTTCGGCAGCGTTGACCCTTATGTTTTTTTGAATTCCGTAAGAAAAAAATTTTTTTTAATAAACATACAGAAACTTTTTTGATGCCTTCCAGAAGCATAATAATAGTCAAAAAACCAAATTTTCCCGCTTTGTGGGTAGTTTAAATTTAAATTTTATCTCTTAGTTTTTCAATTTCTAATTCGATTATGCTGTTTGAAGGCATACATGTTAAATTAAAAATGATGATAACCTTATACTATTTTATTAACCTTTTATTAACGTTTTAAACACATATTTTAAATTAAAAGGGATAAAATAACCCTTAAATTTTGTAATAAACATCATCTGAAATTACAATTTCTAGTGTATTTTAGCGCCTTAAATTAAAAATTTTCTCCCCGAGAAGCATTCTGCTCTCCGGACCCCCGCTGGGGGGATTTTGCCCCCGAGATGGCCCCCCAAATTTTTTAAAATGAAATCCTGGGAATTTTACTGCGTCATATAATGGGTTCAAAATGCGCCATAATTTTTGGGTAATTTTTTATTTTTGGGCGGGGGGAGGCAATAAAACGGGGATATAGGGCACAGCCACTAATATTGGAGAGGGGGGAATTTTTAGATCGTGCACAGGTCTGAAACAGTAATTATTAAATTATGTCACGTGTTCCTCTGCGGGTAATGTTTTCTCCAACGATTGGTTATTTGACCAGCCCCACAATTAGCCCTTATGGAATTCATTAAAGCTAAATAATTAAAGCTTAGTTTAAAATAAGAAGTTTTTCTTTTTTTAGTAGCCACAAAAATAGAGTTTTAGTGTGTTAGTTTATTAATTCATAATAATATAGAAAATCCTACTGTCCTATTGGATTATTTGTGTTTTAGGTTCTATATTTCTGAAATCGTTTGTGCCTTAGAGCACCTGCACGAGCAAGGAATTATTTACAGAGATTTAAAGCCTGAAAATATTCTTTTGGATGCAAGAGGTAAGATTATGCATGCTATAAACGAATTATTAGCAAAAAAAACGACTTTGATGGTATTTATGTATGTATAGTAAAAAAGAGCACGAACCCATGACCATGTCCGTGATTTTACAAAAAGGTTGGAGGATGAACTCCGGGTCATTGGGTCAAAAAGCACATCCCATTTTAGTCCTTGCTTAAAATCAACATAGATACAGAGTCCAGAAACATAAAGAGAATATACATTTCCCTTGTTTTTTCCTCTTCCCTTCGTCGATACTAGCATACTTCATAACTGCATAAGCATTTTAAACCTACTAATTATAAATAGGGATATGATATGCAAAACAAAATTTCAGAAAAAGAATTGAAAATTTAAACATCATAAAAAAGGTAAAGATATTTTTCGAACTTTGCACCAGCGGTTTTTTTAAAGTATTTCATCAGCTAATTTGAGTTTTTCTCGTTCCTTTCAGATTGTATTATCAAGAGACTTGCCATGTTTTTAAGTTTTTATGTCGGTTGAGGTCGAAAGATTAATTAAAACAACTTTAATTTTTGTAAAATTGAAATTTTACTAAAAATGGTTCCCCATTCGGTGTTTATTATATGCATCTATGATAAAAAATTATGTGAATAATCACAATTAAATTTAGTGTAAAAACATATTTTATTTTAGGTCACGTTAAATTGACCGATTTTCCTGGTTTATGCAAAGAAGCTATTGAAGGCGATGCTATGACACACACTTTTTGTGGAACAATAGAATATATGTAACACACTTTAATTTTAATCTTAATGCGCCAGTACATGACACACGCATTAAACAGCATTATTAATATTCATGCCATGCGCAGGCGCACGATCGTTTATTTTACTAAGTTCCATTAATTGGAAAGCAGGCAGTCGTAGTTGTAGTTATAGTTTTAGAAAAATTACTTTGTGGCCTGAGTTTAAAAGAATAAAAAACAACGAGCACGTTAAAGGCTTTTTGGCCTTACCAGAGGATAAAAATATAAAATAATAAATAATAATAATTAATGAATAATTACAAAGAAAATAATGAATGCGATGCCAGGATTTCGCCTTTGAGGGAGGAATTTTTTTAAACACAGACATGGGGATCTGGGGATGGCATAGGCTGAGAAAGAGAGAGAGGGTTGGATGAGGTAGAGAAGGGGGTTC
>JASAMX010015711.1:0-20000 GCA_030248175.1 Microlaimidae sp. YZB2_3
AATAAAACAAGGGAAACAATTTTTTTAAACTTATTCTTGTATTCTTACCGAAGTTTACAAGTTTTGTAAAATAATCTGTGGCATTACTTTTAATTTTCTCATGAAATTAGTATAATGACTGCACGGAGCTCCAGAGCTCCAAAGGTTTCTCCGGAACTTTAGGAGTTGCTTCAGATCACAGGGGAACAACACTTCATTTTTACTCTATATGTCTGCTTTTTTGCTATAAAGCTAACTTAAACGTATACCGTTCAGCTCAGACTTGCTAGTTCTTTTTGATAATTCATTACAACCAACAAGCAAAATACAAACTGCATTCAGATTAAAATGCCCTGAATTGTTCGTATGATACCAGAAATCTCGCAATATTATAAAAACGAGTGATGTTTTCCAAAGCCTCAAATTCCATACATGATTATGTCAACAAAAAAATTAACTATTTTTTTAAAAACTAGTTACAAAAAAAGGGTCCCGAAATTGCCGATAAAAATAATTTGACACACACATTTTGGGCTTAAATAAGCTTTAAATCGCTCATTTAACCCTTTGGAATTTTTCATTTAAAAAGCCCTGCAAATCCGCAGATGGTGTTTCGCGTCAGTATTGCAATGTGTTAAACTCGGGACCGGGACAATTCGCTCCCGCCAATTCGCTCCCGGAAAATTCGCTCCCGGGACAATTCGCTCCCGGATAATTCGTTACCGAATAATTCGCTCCCGGGACAATTCGCTCCTGGACAATTCGCTCCCGGGACAATTCTCTCCCGGGAGTTTTTATAAACGCAAGTCTTATCAAACCAACTTCAGTAGGGACAATTGGCTCCCGGGACAATTTGCTCCCGGAAGTTATTATAAACACAAATCTTATCAAACCCATTTCATTAATGACAATTTGCTTCCTGGAAAATTCGCTCCCTGCTCAATTCGCTACCGGCATTTTTAATAAACTCGATTCTTTTAAAGTAATTCATTCAGACGAAATTAATGATTTTTTTAGCTATTGTTTGCGAAAATGATGAGTAATTTATACAATGATTTAATTATCATATAAACTAACCTTATTTTGTTAGATTCACTTAATAACAAATGAGCATAACGGAATGCTTAGTTTTTGTGTATTATATTGTAATTATAAAAACAATGTTTATTATATAAATTTAACAATTTTTTTATTTATATTTCATTACTAACCAAAACAATTTCTTTAAAAGGCACATAAGCAACGTTAAAAATATGAGAAACAACGCATTAAAATTAACAATGAGATCATATGAATGCATTTAAAAAAGACAACAGTTTTAATTCGATTTGATAAAACTAATAGCTAAACTAATGATTAAATCGTTATTTTAAATTGAATCAATCTTGATTTGCTAGTTTAAAGGTATGCTTAGTTTTTGTGTATTAAATTGTAATTATAAAAACAATGTTTATTATATCCATTTAACAATTTTATTATTTTATTTTATTTAGTTTTAATTTAATTTAATTTTATTATTTAATCATTCGTTCGCAAAAACAGCCAACTTGCACCATATTAAAGTGATTTTAAAAACCAAACTATGAATTCATTCCGATGTAAACAAACATTAGTGGTGTTATCTTGTGTTATCAGAATATTACATATTTTTTATTTATGGTTATCTGTATTTTTAACACTGAACAATTTTCTTTTAAATGGAAGGGTTTTGACTGTCGTGTTTTTTTATTTATGGTTATCTGTATTTTTTAATTTTATTAATTATTTGATATAAAACACAAGAAAATATAAAAATCTAAGAGCATCATTGTATTGCTAATTAAAACTAAACTTGGAAAGTGCTCTGAGAATAGAGGAGGAAAAAGGGACGATTTCTCCATGGGCGTATGTTCAGAGTTCCAGACAGTAAAGATGTTTAGAAGTCTGAGAACTCCGTACTAACCCTCGGAAGTTTCAGCTTATTTCTGAGCTAACTTCATAAATAATTTAAGAGCATTACCAGAAGACATTTGGTCAAATTTTATTTGGAACATTTTTTAAATTCAAAAAAATAGTCCTAAAAAGGCGGATAAAATAATTTAAAGCATGTTTTGAAATTAAAAATTAAAAAAAAAACCCGAGCGCTGCAGAGCCAGATAATGAACCCGGCGGCGAATTGATGCATGCACATAACACGGTGGAAATTTACAAAAGACAAATAATTTCTTTATTAATTATAATTATTTATATTATTTCTGCACCAAAGAATTAAAACCTTAAAAAATTGATAAAAAAGCGAATAATTATAACAATAATAAAAAAACAAATATTTTAATCAATACAAATCTGCTTACAAACACTTCGAAAGTTCATTTCATATAACATGTAAAACATGAAAACTTCATTCACAAAATTTAAAAATTTTTTAACTTTCCCAAATGTTTTCAAGATTTTCACATAAAGTTTATCCCAAAATGTGTGAAACATTATGGCATGATATGTTATGGTGTGATATTTTGTTTTTTGCCTTGCTTTTTATTAAGATATTATTATCTATTATTGATATGTTTTCTTTAGGTTAAGCTGAAACAAAATATTGTATTAATTTAAAACAAAAAGTTAAGCCTTTCTGGATCTTGGAGTTTATTTTTTTGAAAGTTATTTATATCCGTAAAAAAGAAATTCGACATTTTGAAACAGGTTTCATAAAAAACAAATTGCGTTTGCACCAACAAACTGTTAATGCCAAGTTTTTTTATTAAATTCTTGATTATTGCTAGAATCAGGGAAGAGCCCGAAGCGCTCTTTCCTTTATATTAAATGGGTTAAGTCACTGCGCGGTTAACCGTTGTTGATGGCGTCATCGAAATCAACAAAACCTTTAATAGTTTTTTAGCCAATTAAATATCTAAACATTTTACATAATTAAAATATTACCTATATTTTTCTGATATTAAAAACCTAAAAACTTTTGCTAAACATACCTGAATTTCATACTAATAAGCTTAATTTGCTTAACTTTTTTTGTTTTGTTTTTTTTTTTTTTGGGGGGGGGGTCCCCCAAAAACTTTTCCCTGTGGTAAATATTTGGAGCTGATTTTTTGCACGTAGATGCTAAATTTCCGCCTCACCTGAATTTTATTCTCGTATATGCTCTATTGCCCGTAGTTAAACCTTTGTTCATGTGAAAAATGACCATTTTTTTAAGTTACGCATTAGGTACTGGGGTACTTGTGTGACACTTTTTTCCTTACTAAATTACATATTAAGTAACTTCATTCTGTAATACACATTCTCTTGTTGTTATTTTTTTTAGTTAAATTATAATTCCTTACCTTTTTTATAAAAATTACTAATTTTCAACGGGAAGAGCGAAAAAATATCCTTACCACTAATTAGCAGCCATATGGCAACAATAAAAATATTTAAAAAAATAAAATATAATAAATCTTGGGTGACGTGTGAGCGCTGCGGGATACAATGTTTCAATAGACGGAAATTTATCAAAATCGAAACAGAAAAAAAGTCTTTTTTATATGGAATACTATGAAGCTACAATCACTCCAAAAATTTAATGCGAGAAAAGACTGGTCTGGGTAACCTCGTAAAACTGTATGGAACCTGGAAAAACCATTTACAATGGTGTGGTTTTGTTGTTTAAAAATAAACCATCAATCCAGAAAATCAAGCACAAAACAAAAGTCCAAATAAAGCTTATTTCCAAAAAAGTGGTTAAATCAGGTCTAACTAAAAAATTTAAACAGAAGAAAAACACACTATTTTATATGGTTCTTTCAGGTTCCATACAATTTTACGGAGTTACCCAGACTTAATTTTTGTATAGTATACTGCTTAAAATTACATTGAAGTTTTGAATATGAAATAATTGTATTCATATCATGAGGAGACCATGACGTTTCTTTTAGAATGAGTAAATTTTTTAATGTTTTATATCTTTAATAAATCACATTGAATGCAATGCATTAAAAGGCGGAAATTCTAGCAAAAGACGAAACAAAGTTTTGAAAAAAAAAGCCTTATATTAAATGGAATAGTATAAAGCTACATAAGTCTAAAAACTAAATGCCAGAAAAGACTGAAACAAGTCTCTTTAAAACCTGTAAATTAATAACAGATTTTATGAAATTTTCAGAAAAACAAAACCGAATAAAAACAATACGTGTAAAAGCTTTAGTTTGCGTTTTTTAACCATTAATAAAACTTAATTCCCATAAATTTTTCTCAAAGTGGATTAACTTTTACATGAGTTAACCAGCTGTAAATACCACAGTATTAGTTAAGTCACACGTCGTTAAAACGATAAAAAAAAGTATAACGCAAGCGTCACAGTAACCATGAAAAATTTCTGTCAAAATAAGTTATCGCATTGCGCATTAAATTTTGTAATTTATCATTATTTTCGTATAAAGCAAAACATACCGCCGTATTAACGGCTTTTTAAAATCAAATATCAAGTTCTAAGTCCGAAAAACATTGAAAAATTCAGATTAAATATAAGGCGACTTTTTCGTTAATGTTTCTATTTATTACATAAAACAAATTAGCTGTCAATGTATTTGTTAAATTAAAAGTCGCCTTATATTAAATCTTAATTTTTCAATGTACAACAAAAAAGCCAAACAAACAACAAAATTTTCGGACTTAGAACTTGATATTTGATTTTAAAAAGCCGTTAATATGGCGGTATGTTTTGGTTTATACGAAAATAATGATAAGCTACAAAATTTAATCCGCAATGCGATAACTTATTTTGACAGAAATTTTTTATGGTTACTGTGACGCTTGCGTTATACTTTTTTTGTATCGTTTTG
This sequence comes from Microlaimidae sp. YZB2_3, assembly GCA_030248175.1. NCBI lineage: Eukaryota > Metazoa > Nematoda > Chromadorea > Desmodorida > Microlaimidae > Microlaimidae sp. YZB2_3. The sequence goes on from JASAMX010015711.1 coordinate 4,791, forward strand.
ACGACGTGTGACTTAACTAATACTGTGGTATTTACAGCTGGTTAACTCATGTAAAAGTTAATCCACTTTGAGAGAAATTTATGTGAATTAAGTTTTATTAAAGGTTAAAAAACGCAAACTAAAGCTTTTAGACGTATTGTTTTTATTCGGTTTTGTTTTTCTGAAAATTTCACAAAATCTGTTATTAATTTACAGGTTTTAAAGAGACTTGTTTCAGTCTTTTCTGGCATTTAGTTTTTAGACTTATGTAGCTTTATACTATTCCATTTAATATAAGGCTTTTTTTTCGAAACTTTGTTTCGTCTTTTGCTAGAATTTTTTTATATTTTAATACAACTTATTTTTCTCATTGTGGAAAATTTTTTGGAATATAGGGTAGCTAACTGAATTTCGGCCACCTTTTTTATTTTTTTGGATAAGTTTTTCTGATTTTTCTAATCGATTCGAAATTTGGTCTAAAAATTGAACGATAGCTCTTTTTGTTATTCCAGTACAAAATTTTAAAAATTCTGTTACACTTCAAGATCAGTGGAGGTTTAAACTTTTTTTATAGTGGCTGAAATTAAGGCGCGAGCCATTAACTTCGGCCACCTAGAAAAAAACTGGCTCTGAACAGTGACGACGATTAATTCAATGTACACAAAGGTCTTAGGAAGAAATGGAAATAATTCGTATATAATGGTGGTTAACTAATAAACATGAGTAAAAAACATAGACAACAGATTGTTTTAGAAAAATGTTGAAGAAAGAGCAAAATAGTTAGTTTTCTAAACTTTTTATGCTCATTTTTTTAGTTCCAACGTTATATACCAATCACGTTTAATTTTTCTCGAGACCTTTGTGTATATTGAATTAACTTCCGGGAGCTAATTGTCCCGGGAGCGAATTGTCCCTAATGAAGTTGGTTTAATAAGATTTGCGTTTATAAAAACTGAATTAAGATTTGCGTTTATAAAAACTTCCGGGAGCGAATTGTCCCGGTAGCAAATTATCCCTAATGAACTTGGTTTAATAAGATTTGCGTTTATAAAAACTCCCGGGAGCAAATTGTCACGGGAGCCAATTGTCCCGGGAGCGAATTGTCCAGGAGCAAATTGTCCCGGGAGCGAATTGTCCGGGAGCGATTTGTCCGGGGAGCGAATTGTGTGGGAGCGAATTGGCGGGAGCAAATTGTCCCGGGAGCGAATTGTCCGGGAGCGATTTGTCCAGGAGCAAATTGTCCCGGGAGCGAATTGTCCAGGAGCAAATTGTCCCGGGAGCGAATTGTCCGGGAGCGAATTGTCCGGGAGCGATTTGTCCGGGGAGCGAATTTTCCGGGAGCGAATTGGCAGGTTCAAATTGTCCCCAATTCGTTAAACTCCACGTCCCGACGGTGAGCAGGGCGGAGTTTAGCACTGAGCAGCGATGACGCGGAGTGCGTTCTGCGGATTTGCAGCCGAAAGAATCCCAAAGAGTTAAGATGCGTACCTCCGGAGCTCCCTACGCTTTAAAAGGCCGAAGTTCCAGAGTATTATATTAAAGTGTAGGAACATCACTAATAATTTATTTAGATTGGAGTGCATTGTTTTTAATGGCAATTTGATAAATTTATCGACTTAAGCAGCTAAAAATTTAGAAAACAAATGGACAGATCTGATGACCGTTAAATTGAGCTCGTGAAAGTAAAACATCCTTGCTATATCTCGAAAAAACAAGAATCTTAGTTATACAAAAACATAGCTAAATAAATTTCCGAACTAAATAATTTGTTTCTTTTGTGTTTTTTTGCAAGATCGTCTTGGATTAAATCAGAAATATGAAGAAACGTATTTTTTCGAAATCTAAAATTGGAAAAAAGTTTTCGCCACAGTTATGTTCCAACGGATTTAATTTTGTTGAATTATCACCTTATATTTGTTTTTAAGTAATATTAAAGAAATAAACATTTCGGTAACTCCGTAGTTACCTTATCTTTTTAAGGGACCCCTATTTCAGTGTTTTGTGTAAATCGCGCAATAACCAAAATGTTTATTTCTTTAATATTACTTAAAAACAATCTATAAGTTAATAATTCCAAAATTAAATTAGTTAGAACTATAATAACAAAAATTTTTTTCAATTTTAGATTTCGAAAAAATAGTTTCTTATATTACCTGATTTAATCCAAGACAATCTGCAAAAAAACACAAAAAAGAAACAATTTATTTTCGTTTCGGAAATTTCTATCTATGTTTCTATAACTAAGATTCTTGTTTTTTCGATATAGCAAGCATGTTTATAGCCTTCACCGAACTCAAATTAACGGTCATGATCTGTCCGTCATTGTTTCTAAATTTTTAGCTGCTTAAGTCAATAATTTATCAAATTACCATTAAAAACAATGCAGCTCCAAATATAAATAAATTGTCATGGTGTTACACTTACACTATAATACTCTGAAACTTTTGTTTTTTTAAGCGTAGGGAGCTCGGAGGTACGCGTCGTGAGCTCTTTGCGGATTCTTCGGCTGCCAGCGGCAGAACGCCACTGCGCGTCATCGTTGCTCAACTGCTCCAGCTCCGCCGTGCTCACAGCGTACGGGTCGTGTGAGACTGACCAGATTGGGGAATAGATTGAACCTGCCAATTCGGCCTCCCGGACAATTGCGCTCCGGGAACAATTGGCTTCCTGGACAATTCGCTCCGGCGCATTCGCTTCTCAACAATTCGCTCCCGGAACAATTCGGCTCCCTGAACAATCGCTCCCGTGACAATTTGCTCCCGAGTTTTTATAAACGCAAATCTTATTAAACCAACTTCATTAGGGACAATTCGCTCCCGGGACAATTCGCTCACGTGACAATTTGCTCCCGAGAGTTTTTATAAACGCAAATCTTATTAAACCAACTTCATTAGGGACAATTCGCTCCCGGGACAATTCACTCCCGGGACAATTCGCTCCCGGAAGTTTTTTAAAATCAGAAAATCTTCTGGACGCTTTCATTCGACAAATTCGATCCCTGGAGAATTTGCTCCCTGCCCAATTCGCTACCGGCATTTTTAATAAACTCGATTCTTTTAAAGTAATTCATTCAGACGAAATTAATGATTTTTTAAGCTATTATTTGTAAAAATGATGAGTAATTTATGCAATGATTTGTTTGCAAGCGGGAAAAATTAAGTTATACGTATCAAGAACAATACCTAAGGATAAATTTGCAACTTTTAAAAATTTTTATTGTTCGTTTTGGCAATAGTTATGAACAATCACGACGGTTAATTTAATATACACAAAGGTCTCAAGAAAACTTAAACGTGATTGGTAGATAACGTTGGAACTAAAAAATGAGCATAAAAGGTTTAGAAATCTAACTATTTTGCTCTTTTTTCAACATTTTTCTAAAACAATCTGTTGTCTATGTTTTTTACTCATGTTTATTAGTTAACCACCATTATATACGAATTATTTCCATTTCTTGTCGAGACCTTTGTGTAAATTGAATTAATCGTCGTCACTGTATAGAGCCAGTTTTTTTCTAGGTGGCCGAAGTTAATGGCTCGCGCCTTAATTTCAGCCACAATAAAAAAGTTCAAACCTCAAAACCTTCAAACCGATTTTAGACCGAATTTCGTGTCGATTGGAAAAATCGAAAAAACTTATCCAAAAAAATAAAAAAAGGTGGCCGAAATTAAGTCAGCTACCCTATATTCCGAAAAATTTTTAACAATGAGAAAAAAAAGTTGTATTAAAATATAAAATAATTCTAGCAATAATCAAGAATTTATTTAAAAAAACTTGGCATTAACAGTTTGTTGGTGCAAACGCAATTTGTTTTTTATGAAACCTGTTTCAAAATGTCGAATTTCTTTTTTACGGATATAAATAACTTATAAAAAAAATAAACTCCAAGTTCCAGAAAGGCTTAACTTTTTTGTTTTAAATTAATAAAATATTTTGTTTCAGCTTAACCTGAAGAAAACATATCAATAATAGATAATAATATCTTAATAAAAAGCAAAGCAAAAAACAAAATATCATACCATAACATATCACGCCATTGTTTCACACATTTTTGTGGATAAACTTTATGTGAAAATCTTGAAAGCAGTTGCGAAAGTTAAAATTTTTTAAAACAAATGTAATTTTTTGAAGTAATGCTATTTTTTGTGTAAAAACGTTTGAATCCGCGATTTTGTCCGAATTGCGTCATTTTAATTGTGGAAGAGCCAATGAAAATCATCAATTATGACTTAATGACAAAAATTTGCATGACATAAGGAAGAATTTAGGAAGTACATTAGAATTTTAACGAAAATTTATGTTGCGTTTTCATGGGGTTATTTGGACCACTTTTTAATATTTTAAATAAAAATAAATTAAAAAAATTTAAAACTAATCTTTTAAAGTTTATTTTTCTTCCAAAACTTTTAAATTTAGAAATTTGCTGCTGCCAGTATACGGGCTTAGAATACTTCTAAATTTTAATTTCATTATTTTCGACAGCTAATTGTAAGCTTAAAAATAGTTTTTTTACACAAACAATATATCAAAAATCGTCATATGTGATAAATTTTACATTTTTTATGGTTTTTAAAAAAATTTTAAAAAAATTTTTCGGCATTTGTGTTTGGCCCCCCTTAGCCCACGGGTTGTCAACTCCCCAAAAAGTTTTAGGTTAAAAGTAGGGGATTAAAAACGGCGGACATTTAATATATAACAATATGATCAAAATTTTACACACGTCAAATAAGAAGCAAAGCAAAACCTATCTTTTTGCAGTGTATTAATTTGGCGAAAAATCGCGAAAACCGTGCGCTTTCAAGGCATCATAAAAATATTTGAGCGAGCCCATTTCGCTCAAACTTTCAAAAAAAAATCGAAAAAGTATGTTTTAACAGCATACCGAGCGGCGTTTATTATCTCGTACTACTAAAAAAAATTTTTTTTTTGGGACCAGGTTTCTTTGACTGTCATAGTGATGACGTCATAGAAAAACAATTTTTTTCTAACCTTTTTAAACGATAGCCAAACGTTTGAGGTATGCTCTGATATATGTCCAGTACACATTCTACCTCGCGTTATAGAGATATGACCTTTCAAAGTTCCAGTTTTATCCCCAGTCCGCATCATTTTTGTATATACTATAGTTACACTATAATTACACACGCTATAATTAGTGGATGTGGTTAAACTAAAATGATTTATAAGTATAATATGTAAATTTTTGTTTTTTTTCAATGCATTTGATAGGTAAAGGGGGGCGAATTCTTTATAGACGATCAGCCATGAAGGATTCGTCCCTATAATTAATTAGCATACCTGGCTTTTTTGCATTCAAAGAAACAGTGAGCACTGGTCAAAACGTGGCGCTGAGATATGAGGGAACCGGCACAAGCGAAATGTGAATTTATGTGAATCTGAACCATCCAGGGATACTTCTTTATGGCATCAAGTGTCAACAGACTACCACTTTTTTTAAACTATCGTCATATTGAAAATATTGTTTCGGATATATTGTCGCTTTACAGAAGAGTTCAACATGAGTTCAAAAAAAAAAACAAATTGAATTTAGTTTAAACTATGATTAAACTAAAAAAAGACCAAGAGCGATATTTAAATACTTGCACTCAAGCGTACAAGCACTTATTTTTATAATTTGTTTTAAAAACCTTTTTATAGTGAAATGTCAAATTGTTGGTACAAAGGTGATACTATGTTCGTCACATTTCACACTGCCACATTTTAGTCCTGAAAAAATGTATAGCTGAAACACTTAAATCCTGGCAAATTTGACTCATTTTAAAAGCCTGTGAGAATCTTTTAGAATTAAGTACCAACAAAAATTGTGAAACTTATTGCGTAATTTTTAAATATTTAGTTGTAACGACCATCTAATTTTTACACACAAAGGGACTACAATACTTTTTAGTTTGGGTATTGGGTATTATGGATTTAAAAAACGTGGTTCAGTTTTAAAAGCCTTCAGACATTTTTAAAAGCCTTCAGCCTTAAAAGCCATTTTTCATTATAATTCATTTAATTTCACTTCATATATACTCACAAGTGTAAAACTGTCCGGGCCGCATGAGTTTTACGGTGTTGAAAAATATTAAACCAACAGGGGAAAACGCGTGCGGCCCGGACACTAAACGCCGTTCCATACCCGCATCCGAGGCAACTTCTTTCTCCCGGAGCATGGTCTTCCCTGATTGGTCAGCCAAGGAAAAGAAATTTAGAATAATTTTTCGTTTGTAGCCTTTTAAATAAAGTGTTTCAAACGTTAAAAGAGTGCAAGCTATACACTATGCCACTTAAATGTTTTGACTTTAACAATTTTTTTAAAAATTTAAATGAGGATTTTCGTAACTTATAAGCTTATTTCTTTAAACTTATTAAATTTGTAATTTTATTAGGAGTAGTAGTGCAGTTTGCAGAGCTCCTGTGAGCTAAAAGCACATATTAGAGTCTCGAAGTCTGTCCTGTTTTGGTATTATTCAGTTGAAAAACTATGTAATAATTTTAATTTTATGATTTTTTTTTATTTTGAAAAAGGTTAAGCAACAAATTTAAGCACACTTTAAATCCTTTAAATGTGTGTAAAATGTGGCAGCCGCGTACGTTAAATTAGTCAAATAAACAGGACGAAACTCTAGATTTCCTTATTTTTGAAGATGTATCATAAGCATATTCTTAAATAATGTATCGTCAATATTAAAGTAAAACTTGTAACAATTCACTATGTAATTTATAACAGTGAAATGCATCAATTTAAATTTTCATAGTTTTAATATGTTTTTTACACGCACTGTTTGTGTTGCGTTTTGCATTGAACAGAAAATTAAGAACTTTTTCAAAAACAAAAAACAAACAAACAAACGAAAAGAAACTACTAGATACTATAATAACTCAATATAAAATTTTTTATATCTCTGTAAAATTTCATACGACAAATACAACCGTTCCATATGAACTTGGAGCCGAAAATTAGGGAATTTCGGTCTGGGGCTTTAAAGAGGAGCTAGAGGAGGTCCGGAGAAGAGATTATTATTATTATTATTTACTTTCGTCCTAAGACAGGAACACACAAAAGCAAGTATACACCGCACTGTACTTGTTTGACCCAATAAGCAAAACTGAATATTTTTAATACTACCCATTCATTTCCAATCTTAAAAGAATTCATGACTTGCTGAAATTGGTAACAAAAAGCAGCTAAAAACCTATTTAGTTTTGCAAAACACGAAAAATATTAAAAAAACTTCATCAATTACAAAGCTCCGCTTTTCAGGAAGCTCCGGAGAAACCGCCGGTCCTCTAAAAAATTTTTGGTACTGTTTTTATAAATATTTGAAGAGTAATGTCATAAATTATTTGTTAGAAAATTTTTGAGAATATTTTTTTAAACTGATTAAAACCAATAAAAATATACGTGAAAATGTAAATAAAATAATTAAATAATATTTCAAGTTCAAACAAGCTTTAAATTGCGCATTTCCAGGGCGGAGCTCTGGAGCTTCTTCCACTTTAAAACTTCCGGAGCTCTGGAGCATTTTTTATTAGTTTTATGATATTTTTTAAAATCCAAAATGTGTGTAAGTAATGATAAAACGAAAAACACAATATTTAAGTTTAAGTTAATAATCAATATTTTTATCATAAAATCATTTTTAAGTGGAAAACATTATATTATGCGTGAAATAAAGCTAAAAAAACATTTTTAATAGTATATGGTGTAAGTGTATCTTGCTGACCTCGTAAATTTGTAAAGGAGACATAAGTGGACCAATTAAAATTGTGCGGTTATTATTTAAAACCATTTAACGGTTATTATTTTACGCATTTAAAAAACGAATTAGAGTGCATAATTTTTTTAATTCTCGTTTTTTTAGAAAATATACAAAAAGTTATTCAGCTTTTACCCTCTAAAAAATTAAATTTTTGGTCAAAATTCAGTAATTTGATAATAATTAGTTGTTAAATCAGTTAAATTTTTCAGTAAAAATGGTTAAATAATAAAGATTAAAGTTGTTAAAATATGGTATTTAATCTTTATTATTTAACCATTTTTACTAAAAAATTTAACTGATTTTGTTGTTAAATAGTCGATTTAATTCTAAAAATAGTCGAGGTCAGCTAGTTTTGATTTGCCGATAACAAATAAACACAAACGACATATAAAAAAGTTATAAATAAATAGTTTTAGTAAAAACAGTAAACAGTCCAATACGATATTGAATCAAATGGTAAAATCAAAAATTAGCGAACGCAAAATTAAAGTCAGCTTTCTTTTCTCAGCTGACCAATCAGAGAAGACCTTGGAGAAGGGAGAGAAGGTTGCCTGGGATGCGGGTATGGAACGGCGTTTAGCGGCCCGGACAGCATTACACTTGTGAGTATATATGAAATGAAATTAAATCGATAAATGGCTATTATAATGGCTTCTTCTCCATTTTTACTCGCCGAATTAAAATGACTACTATGCAATTTAAAAGAGTGCCATTTAAATGGAGAGGTTCATTATAATGGCATACTTTTCCGTACTTTTTTAAATAGGAGTTGCACATTTTTTGGTATATTATATATTTTTGGTACAACTTGCTGTCCGTGATTTAACTTTGGTTACTTGTGAAATTTTATTTTGATTTTAAATTTTATTTTGATTTAAACTGATGAATTTATCAATTTTTTAATTTTAGGATTTTTTAATGAATGAATTTTTCTTAAATGAGGATTTTAAATAAATTGATTTTCATATTATTTTTTTTAATTTTAAACTTATTATAATTTTTTGTTCCTTGTTTATATAAAAAATTGGGCATTCTCCAAGTAATAATCGGCAGATTTCTTGATTTTTAGCGCGCTAGTGGTAATTTTCTGAGCGCGTTGAAAAGATCTGAAATTCTATCATGATAAAGTTTAGCTCCCTGATTTTTGCTTTTGCTTAGGCTTAGGAAAAGCAAAAGGGAAGGCATTTTTAAAACTGCTTAGCTGCACCCTAAAAAAGGTGTTTTCGCTTCGTTTAAAACCATGTTTAAAAAATTATTTTTTCAGCTCGCTGAAAAAATTAACACGCTGCAAAAATTAGAGACTGCCTTATAATCCATTTTAATTTAAAATTGAAAAACCTTTAAGTATATACGACCTAACAGTTTAAATCTATTTTTTTCAAGTACAATTAATTAAAATAAAAAGTAGTTTTTGATAAATCTTAAGAAAAACACGTAAACTGTAAAAATTTTGTACATGATAAAACTCATAACGATCTGCAACCAGTGGAGACCTTAGCTTTCCTTAAGCAGCCTAAGCAAAACCTCTTAAAATCATACTAAAGCTTAAGTTTAGCTTTATTTTGAGGTTTTGCTTTGGTTCTTAGGGAACTAGGGTCTCTACAGTTTCACGATTAGGTTATTTATAAAATATTCTCACGATAATTTTACATGAAAAATAAGGGATTTAAAAACTGTTAGTTTGTCTATACTTAAAAATAGCCCATGTAATTGAGTGGGTTATACTTGAAGAATGCCAAAAATTGTTGTAGTATTACAATTACAATCTACAATATTTTAAAATAAATTTTGACCTTCCAAAGTTTTTTTGAAATTTTTCCTTGTTGTCAATTTTCTATTATTCTGTGTTTAGTTAAATTTTTTTTTTAGTGTTAAATTACAAATGTTTAGCGGCATATTATAAGAATTTTTATCCAAATAAAACAATAAAAAGGTCTCAACAAAACAACCACAAAATTATAAACGTCACACTGATGCAGTTTTTGCGCACCGCGCAGAATTGTTTTGCTCGTTTGAAACAAACATTTTGTCATTTTTCCCAGAATTTTTACCAGATTTTTTCGATGTCCTCCGCCGTATAAAAATTGCGGTTTCAACAGTGAAAAAAATCGCGTATATAGCAAAATGTTGTTTGATCAAAATGCGCAAAATGATTCCGTGTTTTCTTTAACTACACAGAAATGAGGAAAAGAGCACGACAATCCAATTCCTAATAGGTCTACAATAAGAGAGCCAAAATGGCGCCACGTGTCGAGTACAAAATGCGTTTTTTACAGCTAAAAAATACGTTTGCAATACCTCTTTGTAGAGCTTTAAGCTTTTGTTTTAAAAAAAACAGAATATAATGCATACTTTATATAGTAATATTTATTCATTTTTTAAAACTCAAAATGAGAAAATTACCAGTTCAAAACATGTTTAATTATTATTCGTTTAGTGGTTGATACGGAATTATTTTGACGTTTGTTTCAGATGAACATCGTTAATATTATTATCCGTCGCCCAATTAAAAACCGTTAAAATATTTTCTTTAGAAAAAAGAGATGAAAACAGAGTTACGTACTTAGCAGGCAATACATTTTCAGGTCTAAAAAAATCTTCTTAAATCGGCCCAAAAAACCAAAACTTTTAAAATTTGCAAAAAAAACCCAAAAAACCTTATCCAAAAACCCCATAAATAGCTCTGGCATTTTTTAAAGTTAATACTATTATTAGTTAAGGTTGTTTGAGTAGTTTTGACTAATTAAAAACCTTTTTAAAGAGTTGGAAGTTGAATGAGAAAAGTACTATAGTTGCAGAGGACATGTATCCCACAAAAGTCATCAAAACTGAGATACATTGGTATTCACAGAGACCCCAGTACTACAAAGTAAAAAGACAATTAATATTTCGAACTAAGTTAAAAAAAATTTCCAGGTGAAATTAAAGGGGAATGTTTTCCGTCTAAAAGAATAAAAACCGCGAGGGAGCAAAATTAAAGTTTTCAGCGGTTATGTAACCAGTCAGGCCAAGTTGCGTAGGGTTTCTCTGGCACGCTACAATTCAAAGAACGAGTGGTTCCTTTACGCACTCATCTATTTCCAACCGTATAAAATAAATTTCTTTTTTAGTTAGCATTTAGCACTTCGCAGGAACCATTGTTTTAACTGGAGATTTCCAATCTAGGGGGCAGATCGGCTTTATTTAAGAATTTCAAACACACAAAATGAAAATAATTGGTTTGAGTTTTTTATTAAACTAAGTGTGATGAGCTCGTTTCACAACCAACTCGTGAGAATTATCTGGATTTTTGTTTACAAACGATTGCCAGTTTTTCAGATCAGACCTCATGAAACATGCATTGATCCCGAAATAAATCTCAGAATATTTGACAGTTGATAAGAATAAGATTTAAAACTACATACTGATCCTAAAAGCAAATATGATATATTAAGTTTGTATTTATCCTACAATCAACTGGAAAACTTTATGAGGAGCGTGGCACAGAGAACCTACTTGGGAAAATTTAAGGATATTTTGTTGGGAATCAATAGACATTTTCCCAGAAAAATATTTACAAATAAAGAAAAAAATATACAAATACGTTAATACACATAAAAACACAAAATTAAATTTTCGGACATAATGTAATATTGATGAAAATTAAGATTATATTACAAAATTGCAAGTATACACAAATAAATAGAGATTTTAACACTAATAAAAAGTCATGAAATTTAAAAACTTTTATAACTTTGTTAACTTACACTAAAAAAACAAAAGTCCCATCTTCCCTTTTAATTGGTGGGATGGTTTGTTTTGTTTTAGTGTTAGTATTAACAAAGTTATAAAAATTGTTTAAACCCCATGAATTTAAAATTTTTGTCTTTTTATTAGTGTTAAAATCTCTAATTTTATTTGTGTATACTTTGCAATTTTTTCTGTAATCTGATCTTAATTTTTCATCAATATTACGCTTATGCCGAAATTTTTTTATTTGATTTTGTAGTTTTTATGTGTATTGATTATTGTATAATTTTTTTCTTATTTGTAAATAATTTTTTTCTGGGAAAATGTCTATTGATTCCCAACAACAAAATATCCTTAAATTTTTCCCAAGCATTTTCTACTGTGCCACATTCCTCAAATAAAGTTTTCCAGTTAATTGTAGATAAATGCAAACTTAACATATCATAATTTGCTTTTAAGAAATCAAGTATGTAGTTTTAAATCTTATTCTTATGACTGTCAAATATTCTGAGATTAATTTCGGATAAAATAGTGTCATGGTCTGATTGTGAAAAACTGGGCAAAAATTATAAAAAAATTTTCTATCGTTTGTAAACAAAAAATCCAGATAATTATTCTCACGAGTTGGTTGTAAAACAAGCTGATACACACTTAGTTTAATAAAAAACTCAAACCAATTATTTTCATTTTGTGTGTTTGAAATTATTTTAAATAAAGACCAATCTACCCCGAGAAAATCTCCAGAAAACAATGTCCTGCAAAATTCTCTAAATGCCAACAAAAAGAAGATCAGGTGAAAAAGATAGCGGGAAAGAACCACTCTCTTAGAAAAATCACTGCAGAGAAACACCAACCAAAATCAAACACAAACCCAAAACCCATCGCTCCCTCCTCAATACACGAAAGCACCCCAATCAGCCGAAACACATCAAAAAAAACTCTCTTTCAACACAAAAACCAAACCAAGATACGGGATCACACCACTATTTCTATTGTATCATACTTTTTTCTCAATTTCAACTTCAACTACTTTAAAAAGGTTTTTAATTAGTAAAACTACTCAAACAATATTTTAACTAATAATAGTATTAAGCTTTAAAAATGCCAAGCTAATTTATGGGGGTTTTTTTGATAAAGGTTTTTTGGGTTTTTTTTGCAAATTTTAAAAGTTTTGGGTTTTTTGGGCCGATTTAAGAGGATTTTTTTAACCTGAATATATTGCTTGCTAATTACGTAAGCTCTGTTTTACATACTACTTTTTCTAAAGAAAAAATACTTTAACGGTTTATTAATTTACAACAGAAAATAATATTAACGATGTTCATCTGAAACAAACGTCAAAATAATTCGTCTGAGAATTCCACTAAACGAATAATAATTAAAAACATGTTTTTGAACTGGTAATCTCAATTTTGAGTTTTAAAAATGAATAAATCACTATTTATAATATTACTATACAAAGTATGATTTATATTACTGTTTTTTAAAACAAAACTTTAAAGCTCTACAAAGAGGTATTGCAAACGTAACATTGTTTTTAGCTGTAAAAAACGCATTTTGTACTCGACACCGTCGTGTGGCAAGACCGTCTTGTTGTAGACCTCTAAAAACATTTATTTAGAATTAGTGCATCTCTTTTAACCTCGTTCTGTGTAGTTAAAGAAAAACACGGAATCATTTGCGCGTTTGATTCGAAACAAACATTTTGCTATATACGCAGAATTTTTTTCACTAGTAAAACCGCAAATTTTCTGCGCAGAGAACATGCGAAAAAAATCTGCAATTTTATTTGTGAAGAAAATTCTGCGTATAGAGCAAAATGTTTGTTTCGAATCAAACGAGCAAAATGATTCTGCGCGGTGCGCAAAAAAGTTTGCATACAGTGTGACGTTTATAATTTTGTGGTTATTTTGTTGAGACACTTTTGTTGCTTTATTTCGATAAAAATTCTGATAATATGCCGTAAACATTGTAATTCAACACTAAAAAAATTAGAAAACACAGAATAATTAAATTTGTCAACAAGGTAAAAATTTCAAAGAAACTTTGCAAGGTACAAATTTATTTTAAAATTTGTAGATTGTAATTTAATACTACAACAATTTTTGGCATTCTTCAAGTATAACCCACTCAATTACATGGGCTACTTTAAGTATAGACAAACTAACAGTTTAAATCCCTTATTTTTCATGTAAAATTATCGTGAGAATACTTATAAATAACCTAATCGTGAACTGTAGACCCTAGTTCCCTAAGCAACCTAAGCAAAACCTCAAAATCAAGCTAAACTTAAACTTTAGTTTGATTTTAAGGTTTTGCTTAGGCTGCTTAAGGAAACTAAGGTCTCCACTGATTCAGATTGCTTATGAGTTTTATCATGACAAAATTTTTAAGTTTACGTGTTTTTCTTAAGATTTATCAAAAACTATTTTATTTTAATTAATTGTACTTGAAAAAAATAGATTTAAACTGTTAGTTCGTCTATACTTAAAGTTTTTTATTTAATTAAATGGATTATACGGCAGTCTCAATTTTTCAGCGCGTTAATTTTTCAGCGAGCTGAAAAATAATTTTTTAAACATGGTTAAACTAAGCGGAAACACGTTTTTTAGTCAGCTAAGCAGTTTTAAATGCCTTTTTTGCTTTTCCTAAGCCTAAGCAAAACCTAAAAATCAAGCTAAACTTTATCATGATAGAGTTTCAGATTTTTCAGCGCGCTTAAAATTACCACTAGCGCGCTAAAAATCAGAATCTGCCGATTATACTTGGAGAATGCCCAATTTTTTATATAAACAAGGAACAAATAAATTTGTAATAAGGTTAAAATTAAAAAAAATGATATGAAAATTCATTTAAAATCCTCATTTAAAATTCATTCATTAAAAAATCCTAAATTAAAAATTGATAAATTCATCAGTTTAAATCAAAATAAAATTTAAAATCAAAATAAAATTTCACAAGGAACCAAAGTTAAATCACGGACAGCAAGTTGTACCAAAAATATATAATATACCAAAAAATGTGCAACTCCTATTTAAAAAGTACGGAAAAGTATGCCATTATAATGAACCTCTCCATTTAAATGGCACTCTTTTAAATTGCATAGTAGTCATTTTAATTCGGCGAGTAAAAATGGAGAAGAAGCCATTATAATAGCCATTTATCGATTTAATTTCATTTCATATATACTCACAAGTGTAATGCTGTCCGGGCCGCTAAACGCCGTTCCATACCCGCATCCGAGGCAACCTTCTCTCCTTTCTCCAAAGTATTCTCTGATTGGTCAGCTAAGAAAAGAAAGCTGACTTTAATTTTGCGTTCGCTAATTTTTGATTTTACCATTTGATTCAATATCGTATTGGACTGTTTACTGTTTTTATTAAAACTATTTATTTATAACTTTTTTATATGTCGTTTGTGTTTATTTGTTATCGGCAAATCAAAGCTAGCTGACCTCGATTATTTTTAGAATTAAATCGACTATTTAACAACAAAATCAGTTAAATTTTTCAGTAAAAATGGTTAAATAATGAAGATTAAATACCATATTTTAACAACTTTAATCTTTATTATTTAACCATTTTTACTGAAAAATTTAACTGATTTAACAACTAATTATCAAATTACTTAATTTTGAACAAAAATTTATTTTTTTAGAGGGTAAAAGCTGAATAACTTTTTGTATATTTTCTAAAAAAAAAAATGAGAATTAAAAAAATTATGCACTCTAATTCGT
>JASAMX010015714.1:0-16261 GCA_030248175.1 Microlaimidae sp. YZB2_3
TCTCTCATCACGATTAAAGAAAAAAATTTTTTCTCTCCCAAAATTTAAAAAACGCAAGGGGAAATCCTTACAAAAAAATTTTGGTGGGGGGGGGGTCGGCCGCCCCCCCCCCTAGGCACGCCATTGGCAAGGGGGAGTACTCGGGGGTGGCAGGGCCAAAAATTTTCAGGGGCAAGTGTCCGCACCCCCCAAACTTTTTAGGGGAGGGGGTCGACCCGGGGTGCGAAATTTCGAATTTAAAAAGGGGGTCCCGATTTTTTAACAAAGTTTTTTTAAATCAATAATTTAAGTGTTTTTAGGTCTAATATTGAACCTCAAAAAACAGATGAGATCAGCCTATTGACAACCTATTTAGGCCTCAAAAGTGTAATTTAAACACTGTATTTAACTAAAGAGCCGTGTTTTTGACAGCAAATAAAAAATTATACTTCTAAATTGGTCGGCGAGGGGTCTCAATCCCCGCTAGAGGGTGGGGTCAGGCCGGACCGCCCTCGAGTTTCTAGGGGGTGGCGAGGCCCTTGAGTTTTTCCTAGGGGGGTCCGAACTTCGGCCTCTGGGGGTTGACCCCTCTGTTACCCCCCCCCCCCCAAAAAAAAACACCCTATGCTTGTGACATTAATTGTAGTTTCCGTTCTTATATTATATTATTTACAGGTCTGTACAAAATTGACTTTATGCACATTGATGTGGCTCATCCAAGCTCAGGGGGGCTGGAAAGCAGCCAGCGCTCTATGCAAATGAACAATATCCTGCGAGTTCTTGCCGATTTTCAACAATCGAATTACGGTAGGAAAGAAAGTCTTGGAAAATTTAATGATTTTTTTGTATTATTTAAAACAAAATATTGTAAAAACAACAAAATAAAATGTATCGAAAAAGTGACAAAATAAGCAATTTTTCAAATGAAATCTTTTTTTCTCCACAACTAAAAAAACGACATAAAATTTAATACATTTTTTTTAAACTGGCCTTTGGTTTGCAACTTAAAAGTTTAGATTTTTATAAATTACCGGATTTTTATTATTTTGTATTTTTTTAATTTAAAAATTTAAATTTATTCAGTTGTTGTTTAATTGTTATTATGGTTTAGAGTATTATGGTTAAGAGTAAATAATTAAGTGCAATATAAAATCCAAAGGAATAAGAAAATAAAAATATATTATTATTACTTATTACTAAAATGATAATAATTATAATTGCTTGTGCTAATAATATTAAAAAAAACCCTGGTTCACATCACAGACCTGTGCGCGGTCTGGAAAAGCCTCCGCTTTATTGGAAAATTTCCCTCCCCCCCACCCAAAAATGAAAAAGTACCCAAAAATTATTGCGCCATTTTTGACGTATTATGACGCCTTCATGCAGTTTTTAGCCTATTTCAGTGCATTTTAAGCCATTTTAGACCTTTTTCACTTTAATTTTGCTTTTTTTGTCTTTTTTTTTCCTTTTTCCTTCTTTTTCCTGTTTGTTTGCTCCTTTTTTCTCTTTTTTCTTTCTTTCCCCTCTGGTTGCCCCCCCCCCCGTTTCAAAAAAATTGCCCCCGTGCCCCCCGTTTTGGAATTTCCCCCCAATAAAACTCCGGGGGGCAGTGCTCAGGTTTGGTTTCATACTTCGTCCAAAGTGTCCCAACGGTAATTTTGACAAAGTAAAATTGCCCTTTAGTCAATTCAAAAGTTCCTTTGGACAGTTCAACGTGTCCAAAACGCAAGTTAAATTAGTTAGCTTGAGTTTTGGATACGCCCAAAACGTGTCCAAAACGTTTTGGACGTCCAAAACGTTTTGGAAACCTCCAAAAGTTAAATTATTTCAACCTGCGTTTTGGAAACATTGGCCTGTCCTTTAGACGCCTATAGACTACTGTCCATAGGACACTGTTGGATTGTTCAAAGTACAATTTTACTTCATACAATATGTGTTTTGTTTGAACACTTTGGATGAAGTTTGGCCAGGCTTTATTTGCAGTTTTATAATTATCCTCGCATTAAATTTTCATTTTCAACACAAATTAAAATAAAAATATTAAAAAATCGAATTGTCTTATAAAATTAAAAAGTTTAAATTGTTATTATTGCCTAAATATGCTCTTGTTTTGTTATTATTGTTTTTATTAGAATAAACAATAATAAATGTAACAGAAAACAATAAACACTGTCCAGATGTACACTAAGTTTTTCAGCAACATTTTTAGGAAAAGTCGCGCATTCTACGAGAATCCTGCCAGCAAAGCGTCTTATCGTAAACTCGTTATTGGTTTTATAGCGAGATTTCTCATGAAGGAGTGCACGGATGAAAGACGCATTATTCATTGCAAAAAGCAAAATATTGTATTTCCTATCAAAGCGCACAAAAACTCGCAAAAAAGGTGGAATTTTGCATAAAAGGTCGAAAAATATTATTATTCGACTTTTACAAAAAACTTTCAATAGTTTAGTTTACACAGTTAAACAATCTCTTGGTTTTTATGCTTGCTACTGACAGATAACGGTACAAAATTGTAAAATATAATTTGGTGGTTTTATAGAGGGATTGAGAAAAGCGGATTGTATTATCAAGTATCTGGAATCCGAACCTTTTCAATACATCGATGAACTTCAAAAATTCAACGAAAAAGCTATATTTGAGTAAACCATACTTTAATTTTAAGTTTAAAAACGTCAGTAATTCTTAGTGTCAATGGTAATTACTAGTGACAAATAATCCCTCCCCTCTCTAATAGAATTTTTTTCCAACCTTTGTAAAAGGGTGAAGTTCCTTTTTCCTTAAATTTGCAAAATATTTTACCATAGATGAACACGGTTAAAAAGCTAGGGGGAGGGTGTTTACCCCGGGTAAATGAAATTTCAAAATCTAGGGGGGACCTAGGGGGGTCGAACCCCCCCTAGCTTTCTAGGGGGGGGGTCGACCCGGGGTGGAAGATTTTGAAACCTAGAGGGTGGTCAGGTGGGGTCCGGTGTCCAAAGCAAAACAGTTTTAAACCATAATAACTTTTATAATTGTTCTTTTTATAGGATAATACTACATTTTATTGAATAAAAAGCGATATTTAGGTATAAAAATGGTGTAAAAACATGAATTTGTGTTAAAAATTCACGTTTTTGGAAGGAAATTTAGTATAAAAAAAGTACTTAAAATTTTCTCGAGAGGGGAGGGGGGGGGTCAGATTTCAAAATCTAGAGTGGGGTCAGGGGTAAAAAATTCGAAAATTTGGGGGGAGGGGGGCCCCTGGATTTTTTTCTAGGGGGGGCCCTTAAATTTCGAGGCTAGGGGGGGTGGACCCCACCCTACCCCCCACCCCCTTGTTCATCTATGTATTTTACCTTGACAGCATTGACAAATCAAATTTTTTCGGCTTAATCGAAAGCTTATGTTTTTGAAAACACCGCTCTTGCGTTGAAAATAAACCTAGCTTTTAATTTTTATCTTCTATCTGCTAAATAAAATTTTTATAGTTACGCAAATTTTGATTAACGTTCAGATTTTTTTAAAAAATCTAGTATTAATTTAGAGGTTTTTTTTTTAAACTCTAAAACTGTTGTTGTTTTTCAAAAAGTATTAATATATCAATGAAAAATTTATTCCAAGTGATGCTTCCATGTTTGGGAGAACCACCATATTGATCCTAAACTTTAGGGAACTAAGAAACCTAAGAACTAGAGATATTGCAGGAATTTTTATATATAAATGCGTCACATACAGTATTAATTTGTTAAACAGATCCAAACACCCATCTCTCCCCGTTGAAATTGAAATCGATAAATCAACATGCAAAAATTTATTGAGAAGATATAACTATAGCTTTTTTATTTTTAAAATTTTCCAACTTAAACTTTTTTTGTCCACATCATTTTTGTACCAATCTTACTTAGTGTAAAAAAATGAAAAATTGAAACAAAAAATTATAAAAAAATATATTTTGAAAATTTTGAGCATTTTAAATCTTTTTGTTCAGAAAATCAGTGGAACTGGAACCGGTGGTAAAAGCCTCGACTTCAAAAGATTCCTTCCGGAAGAAATCTAAGGAAAGCCTTTTGAGACGGGACTCTCTCCCGATTGCCAATTCTCTCTCCGTTTACAGCGGGGCTCCTTGTCCAATAGGAAGTGGGAGCTCCGCCCACAATTCCGCCACCGCCGGTTCTAAACAACTGACTGTCAGCGAGAAAACCCAGTCTCTAACCCCGAACGTGTCCAACTTTAAACTCACTCACAGAAAGACCCACAGTCTGGGATCCAGCGGGCAACTCAAGTGAGATTTTTTTGGTTTTATTTATGTTTTATTTGTAAAATTATTGATTTATTAACGCCTTTGCGTTCGTGTGATTTTGTTTAATAGACTTTGCAGTCTGCCTTGTCATTCGTTTATTAGTGGGAAATATTAGAGCCTAGTGATCAAAACAGTGCTACAGTACTCACACTAGCGTGCCCAGGGGGGGGGCGGGAGGAGGGCGACCGCCCCCCCTCCGAAATCCGGCGAAGCCGGATTTTTTCGTAAGGGGGACCCTTACGTTTTTTGAATTTTGGGAGAGAAAAATTTTTTTCTTTAATATTAATACAGAAACTTTCCTGGTGCCTTCCAAAAGCATATTAAGAGTCAAAAAACCAAATTTTCCCCGCTTCGCGGGTAGTTTAAATTCACAAGTTGTCTTAGTTTTTCGATTTCAAATCGATTATGCTGTGCCTGTGCAACAGTTAAGGCAAATATTTTAAATCAAACTACTATAAACATTATTAACCTTTTATTAACGTTTTAAACACCTGTTTTAAATGTAAAGGGATAAAAAACCTTAAATTTTTTGTAATAAACAATAAACATCATTTGAATTAAAATTTCTAGTGTATTTTAGCGCCTTAAATAAAAGATTTTCTTTCCCCCGGGGGGCATTCTGCCCCGGACCCCCCTGACAAAGGGCTCTGCCCCTTAACCCCGCTGAGGGGCTCGCGCCCCCCAGACCCCCCATTACTGGGAGGCTGCCGCCCCCTAGAGCTAGACCCCCCTTCAGGGTTAGTATTTACCCCCCCCCCAGACCGCCCCCCCAGAAATGAAATCCTGGCACACCACTGAGTACTCATACCTGTGCACTGCCCTCACCCGGGGTTTTATTGGGGGGAGGCAACTTTTTTGAAAGGGGGGCAAGCAGGGGAGAAAGAAAAAAAAGAGAAAAAAAAGGGGAAAGCAAAAAAAGGGACAAGAAAAGCGAAAATAACGTAAAAATAGGTCTAAAATGGCTTAAAATACATTGAAATAGGATAAAAACTGCAAAAAATCCACAATGATGAAAACTGCAAAAAATCCACAATGATGGCGTCATCATAGGTCGAAAACGGTGTCATAATTTTAGGGTACTTTTTCAATCTTTGGAAGGGGGCGTTTCCAGACCGTGCACAGGTCTGAGTACTTCATGTAACCTAGCAAACGCCACATGACTGATAAACATAGGTGAGAACGGTGCGGGAAGCTAGGGGGGGTGGTTACCCGGGGTAAATCGAATTTTGAATTCTAGAAGGGGGATCCCAAAGGGGAGTCCGGACCCCCCTAGCTTTTTACGGGGGGGTCGACCCGGGGTGCGAAATTTTAAAATCGAGAGGAGGTCAGGTGGGGTCCGCTGTCCAAAGCAAAACAATTTTAAACCACAATAACTTTAATAATTGTTCTTTTTATAGGATAATACTACATTTTATTGAATAAAAAGCTATATTCTAGTGTAAAAAGGGTGTAAAACATGAATATGTGTTAAAAATTTACGTTTTTGGAAGAAAATTTACTATAAAAAAAGTACCTAAAATTTTCTCGAGGGGGGAGGGGGGGTCAGATTTCAAATTCTAGAGGGGGTCAAGGGTAAAAAAATCAGAAATTTGGGGGGAGGGGCCCCCTAGATTTTCGTCTAGGGGGCCCCAAAATTTCGAGGCTAAGGGGGTTGACCCCATCCTACCCCCCCCTTTCTCACCTATGCTGATAAAGGGTGTAGTCCCAGAACATAGTGGTTGAGGAGAGGCGGGTATATTTCTCCTAGGGTTAAATATCTCTAATTTTGATCGAAATTTTCTTTTATATCGAAGTGTTTATGCTTCACCTGAAATTCTTTAAAAAACATTTTTATAAAATTAATGAAACAACAAGAAATAGTATGTTAAAGTTGATGCTATTATTTTTATTTCACATTTTTTTAGATTTGATAATAGTAGTTTTTGCTGGAGCGAAAGCAATCCTATGCATAATAATCGCCATCCTTTGGACTATTGGATTTTGGATATGACGGATTCAATAGAAGAGATTCCCTCAGTCACCACGAACTCGTCCTTGTCTTCTCATAATCGATTATCAGGTAAATCAATGGTGCAGAATACTTTTTTAACGTGTTTAAAATAAAAATCTAACTCACTAGATGTCATAAAAGAGAAAAGGACAGTCCATAATCTTTTTTTTGTGCAGACTAACTTTATTTACCTGTCTGAAACCTGACTTAAAAATGAATTCTATCAGGGTGAAAACAGTAGGGTCGGTAAAGTAACCACTCGTTCTGCAAGAAAATATGACGCATAGAGAAACGCCTTGCGCAACTTAATAATAATTCGTTACATCATGACATGACTGATTTTTTTTTCTTAGCTTGTGCGTTTATCTTTATTTCTTCTTGACAGAGAGCGGTTACGCCCTTAATTTCAGCCTAAAGAATTTTAGATTTAGTTTTAGAACGGGGGCATTTAATTTCACAAAACATTCTAAATATCGCACAAGATGTTGCCACAAATGTTTCTGTTTTTCCAAGTATAGCGGTTAAAATAGGGATATTCGTATTAAATACAATCCATGCTAATTTTAGAAGTGGATTCGTTGGGTATGGATTCTGAGGAATTGAGACGGATTCAACCCGGTAGTTCCGAAATGAACCTGGAAGACTCCCCCCTTACTCAGGAGGAAGAGCACTTCGCCATGGAGTCCTACACACACCAGGGTCCCGTTCGGAGAAAAACTGTACTAAAAGAAGGCCAGAGACCCATGGTAAGAAAAGAAAATTAAGACCTGGGTCACACCGCAGTGATCAGTGAGTGACAATATAACGGTGTAAGTGCACAAACGCGCACGCAACGCGTTGTTACTGTTCACTTGTTCCGGGCTGAATCAGCCTTAATTGTTGTTAAGTAATCCTTTTTAAATTTGGTATTATTTTTAAAAAATCATAATATCAACTCGTTGATGCTTCTGTTAGCTATTTCAGTTCAAACTAAACAAAAAAAATCAAGTAAAAATTGTTATTTTGTATTATTAGTGTGGTTTAGTATAAGAAAGGTTACAAATTAAAACAAAATGTAGTGAAAACACTAAAGCGTAACATTTCATCGTTAATCTTACTGCCTGTTTGTTATTTCTATCAATTATTGTAATTATACTAATATTCTTTTTTTTCGTTGCAAGTTTTTGGGAAAACGTGACGGTATTATAATTTTTTTTATTACAAAATGATGCTGAAACGAAGGATTTTTGATGAAACAAAACAAGAAAATCCAGCTTTCACATAAATAATTGCTAAAACGCGTCAATGTATATTTCTGGCTAAATTAATAATGTAGCTTTGTTATTAAGGTGCCACAATGGCATCGATACTGGCTTGGTTTGTCCGGATCTACGCTGTCTTATCACTACCCGAGGTCGATACCAATGAAAAACATGAATCGTAGATCTGCTGTAAGAAATTTTTCTTAAGTTATAGTAAATGCGAGAGCAAACTTTTTAAACTAATATTCGCTTGTTATTTATAAACTTTGAATGCAGAAAACACTTATTTGAGCTTATTTTTATTTAAATTTGTGGTTGGTCAAAAAATATACTGAATTAGCATAAAGCTACGAAAAGTTTTTATTTAGTCTTTCACTAATTTTTGTTTTAATTTGTAACCTTTCTTATACTAAACCACACTAATAATACAAAATAACAATTTTTACTTGATTTTTTTTGTTTAGTTTGAACTGAAATAGCTAACAGAAGCATCAACGAGTTGATATTATGATTTTTTAAAAATAATACCAAATTTAAAAAGGATTACTTAACAACAATTAAGGCTGATTCAGCCCGGAACAAGTGAACAGTAACAACGCGTTGCGTGCGCGTTTGTGCACTTACACCGTTATATTGTCACTCACTGATCACTGCGGTGTGACCCAGGTCTTAATTTTCTTTTCTTACCATGGGTCTCTGGCCTTCTTTTAGTACAGTTTTTCTCCGAACGGGACCCTGGTGTGTGTAGGACTCCGATGGCGATGTGCTCTTCCTCCTGAGTAGGGGGGAAGTCTTCCAGGTTCATTTCGGAACTACCGGGTTGAATCCGTCTCAATTCCTCAGTTTAGCATGCTCTAATGAATCCACTTCTAAAATTAGCATGGATTGTATTTAATACGAATATCCCTATTTTAACCGCTAACTCTAAAAACAGAAACATTTGTGGCAACATCTTGTGCGATATTTAGAATGTTTTGTGAAATTAAATGCCCCCGTTCTAAAACTAAATCTAAAATTCTTTAGGCTGAAATTAAGGGCGTAACCGCTCTCTGTCAAGAAGAAATAAAGATAAACGCACAAGCTAAGAAAAAAAAATCAGTCATGTCATGATGTAACGAATTATTATTAAGTTGCGCAAGGCGTTTGATGCGTCATATTTTCTTGCAGAACGAGTGGTTACTTTACCGACCCTACTGTTTTCACCCTGATAGAATTCATTTTTAAGTCAGGTTTCAGACAGGTAAATAAAGTTAGTCTGCACAAAAAAAAGATTATGGACTGTCCTTTTCTCTTTTATGACATCTAGTGAGTTAGATTTTTATTTTAAACACGTTAAAAAAGTATTCTGCACCATTGATTTACCTGATAATCGATTATGAGAAGACAAGGACGAGTTCGTGGTGACTGAGGGAATCTCTTCTATTGAATCCGTCATATCCAAAATCCAATAGTCCAAAGGATGGCGATTATTATGCATAGGATTGCTTTCGCTCCAGCAAAAACTACTATTATCAAATCTAAAAAATGTGAAATAAAAATAATAGATCCAACTTTAACATACTATTTCTTGTTGTTTCATTAATTTTATAAAAATGTTTTTTAAAGAATTTCAGGTGAAGCATAAACACTTCGATATAAAAGAAAATTTCGATCAAAATTAGAGATATTTAACCCTAGGAGAAATATACCCGCCTCTCCTCAACCACTATGTTCTGGTACTACACCCTTTATCAGCATAGGTGAGAAATGGGGGTAGGATGGGGTCCCTCATAGCCTCGAAATTTTGGGGCCCCTACTAAGACTCAGGGCCCCCTCTCAAATTTCTGATTTTTGTACCCTTGACACCCCTCTAGAATTTGAAATCTGACCCCCCCTTCCCTCTCGAGAAAATTTTAGGTACTTTTTTTATAGTAAATTTTCTTTTAAAAACGTGAATTTTTAACACAAAATCGTGTTTTACACCTTTTTACCAGAATATCTCTTTTTATTCAATAAAATGTAGTATTATCCTATAAAAATAACAATTATTAAGTTATTTGCGGCTTTTTAAAATCGTTTTGCTTTGGACAGCCGACCCCACCTGACCTCCTCTCGATTTTAAATTTTGATCCCCGGGTCGACCCCCCAAAAGCTAGGGGTTGAATTCCCCTTTGGGATCCCCCTTCTAGAATTCAAAATTCGATTTACCCCGGGTAACCACCTCCCCTAGCTTCCCGCACCGTTCTCACCTATGTTTATCAGTCATGTGGCGTTTGCTAGGTTACATGAAGTACTCAGACCTGTGCACGGTCTGGAAACGCCCCCCGCCAAAAAATGAAAAAGTACCCTAAAAATATGTCGCCATTTTTGAGCTATGTTGACGCCATCATCGCGATCCCAGATTTTTTGCAGTTTTTAGCCTATTTCAATGTATTTTAAGCCATTTTAGACCTATTTTTACCTTATTTCCGCTTTTTTTGTCCCTTTTTTCCCTTTTCCCTTCTTTTTTTCTCTTTTTTTCTCCTTTTTTCTCTTTTTTCTTTCCCCCCTGCTCGCCCCCCCCGCCCCCCCCCGTTTATTGCCCCCCCCCCCGTTTCAAAAAAGTTGCCCCCCGTGCCCCCCCCGTTTTGGAATCGCCCCCGTTTTAACCCCGGGGGGCAGTGCACACGTCTGTTAATATGCTTACCAATTGTATATATTCTTAGCTTTAAAGCTTTTTTTCCGACTACTACTACAAAATCAAAGAAATTAAATTTGGTTTCGTTCAGTGGCGTGCCCAGGATTTCATTTCGGGGGGGGGCGGTCTGGGGGGTAAATACTAACCCTAAAGGGGGGTCTGTGGGGCGGCAGCCTCTAGTAATGGAGGGTCTGGGGAGAGGCAGCAGCCCCCCAGTAATGGGGGGTCTGAGGGGCGCGAGCCCCTTAGCGGAGTCAAGGGACAGAGCCCCTTGTCAGGGGGGTTCGAGGGGTAGAATGCCCCCTAGGGAAAAAATTTTTCATTTAAGGCGCTAAATTACACTAAAAATTTTAATTCTAGATAGTGTTTATTACAAAATTTAAGGTTTTTTATCCCTTTACATTTAAAACAGGTGTTTAAAACGTTAATAAAAGGTTAATAATGTTTATAGTAGTTTGATTTAACATATTTGACTTAACTATTGCACGGCATTATATCGAAAAACTAAGACAACTTGTGAATTTAAACTACCCGCGAAGCGGGGAAAATTTGGTTTTTTGACTGTTAACATGCTTTTGGAAGGGATCAGGAAAGTTTCTGTATTAATATTAAAGAAAAAAATTTTTTCTCTCCCAAGATTCAAAAAACGTAAGGGATCCCTTACGAAAAAATCCGGCTTCGCCGGATTTGGGGGGCGGCCGCCCCCCCCCCCCCCTAGAAAGCTAGGGGGGTTCGACCCCCCTAGTTCCCTCATCTGAAATTTCATTTACCCGGGGTAAACGCCTCCCCCTAGCTTTTAACCGTGTTCATCTATAGTAAATATTTTGCAAATTTAAGGAAAAAGGAACTTCACCCTTTTACAAAGGTTGGAAAAAAATTCTATTGAGGGGAGGGATTATTTGTCACTAGTAATTACCATTGACACTAAGAATTACTGACGTTTTTAAACTTAAAATTAAAGTATAGTTTTCTCAAATATAGCTTTTTCGTTGAATTTTTGAACTTCATCGATGTACTGAAAAGGTTCGGATTCCAGATACTTGATAATACAATCCGCTTTTCTCAATCCCTCTATAAAGCCACCAAATTATATTTTACGATTTTGTACCGTTATCTGTCAGTAGCAAGCATAAAAACCAAGAGATTGTTTAACTGTGTAAACTAAACTATTGAAAGTTTTTTGTAAAAGTCAATAATAATATTTTTCGACCTTTTATGCAAAATTCCACCTTTTTTGCGAGTTTTTGTGCGCTTTGATAGGAAATACAATATTTTGCTTTTTGCAATGAATAATGCGTCTTTCATCCGTGCACTCCTTCATGAGAAATCTCGCTATAAAACCAATAACGAGTTTACGATAAGACGCTTTGCTGGCAGGTTCTCGTAGAATGCGCGACTTTTCCTAAAAATGTTGCTGAAAAACTTAGTGTACATCTGGACAGTGTTTATTGTTTTTCTGTTACATTTATTATTGTTTATTCTAATAAAAACAATAATAACAAAAACAAGAGCATATTTAGGCAATAATAACAATTTAAACTTTTTAATTTTATAAGACAATTCGATTTTTTAATATTTTTATTTTAATTTGTGTTGAAAATGAAAATTTAATGCGAGGATAATTATAAAACTGCAAATAAAGCCTGGCCAAAACTTCATCCAAAGTGTTCAAACAAAACACATATTGTATGAAGTAAAATTGTACTTTGAACAATCCAACAGTGTCCTATGGACAGTAGTCTATAGGCGTCTAAAGGACAGGCCAATGTTTCCAAAACGCAGGTTGAAATAATTTAACTTTTGGAGGTTTCCAAAACGTTTTGGACGTCCAAAACGTTTTGGACACGTTTTGGGCGTATCCAAAACTCAAGCTAACTAATTTAACTTGCGTTTTGGACACGTTGAACTGTCCAAAGGAACTTTTGAATTGACTAAAGGGCAATTTTACTTTGTCAAAATTACCGTTGGGACACTTTGGACGAAGTATGAAACCAAACCTGAGCACTGCCCCCCGGAGTTTTATTGGGGGGAAATTCCAAAACGGGGGGCACGGGGGCAATTTTTTTGAAACGGGGGGGGCAACCAGAGGAGAAAGAAAGAAAAAAGAGAAAAAAGGAGGAAACAAACAGGAAAAAGAAGGAAAAAGGAAAAAAAAGACAAAAAAAGCAAAATTAAAGTGAAAAAGGTCTAAAATGGCTTAAAATGCACTGAAATAGGCTAAAAACTGCATGAAGGCGTCATAATACGTCAAAAATGGCGCAATAATTTTTGGGTACTTTTTCATTTTTGGGTGGGGGGGAGGGAAATTTTCCAATAAAGCGGAGGCTTTTCCAGACCGCGCACAGGTCTGTGATGTGAACCAGGGTTTTTTTTAATATTATTAGCACAAGCAATTATAATTATTATCATTTTAGTAATAAGTAATAATAATATATTTTTATTTTCTTATTCCTTTGGATTTTATATTGCACTTAATTATTTACTCTTAACCATAATACTCTAAACCATAATAACAATTAAACAACAACTGAATAAATTTAAATTTTTAAATTAAAAAAATACAAAATAATAAAAATCCGGTAATTTATAAAAATCTAAACTTTTAAGTTGCAAACCAAAGGCCAGTTTAAAAAAAATGTATTAAATTTTATGTCGTTTTTTTAGTTGTGGAGAAAAAAAGATTTCATTTGAAAAATTGCTTATTTTGTCACTTTTTCGATACATTTTATTTTGTTGTTTTTACAATATTTTGTTTTAAATAATACAAAAAAATCATTAAATTTTCCAAGACTTTCTTTCCTACCGTAATTCGATTGTTGAAAATCGGCAAGAACTCGCAGGATATTGTTCATTTGCATAGAGCGCTGGCTGCTTTCCAGCCCCCCTGAGCTTGGATGAGCCACATCAATGTGCATAAAGTCAATTTTGTACAGACCTGTAAATAATATAATATAAGAACGGAAACTACAATTAATGTCACAAGCATAGGGTGTTTTTTTTTGGGGGGGGGGGGAACAGAGGGGTCAACCCCCCAGAGCCAAAATTTCGGACCCCCCTAGAAAAAACTCAAGGGCCTCGCCACCCCCTCAAAGCTCGAGAGCGGTCCGGCCTGACCCCACCCTCTAGCGAGACTGACCCCCTCGCGACCAATTTAGAAGTATAATTTTTTATTTGCTGTCAAAAACACGGCTTTTTAGTTAAAAACAGTGTTAAATTACACTTTTTAGGCCTAAATAGGTTGTCAATAGGCTGTTTTAGTATATAAAGTTCAATATTAGACCTAAAAACACTTAAATTATTGATTTAAAAAAACTTTGTTAAAAAATCGGACCCCCCTTAAATTCGAAATTTCGCACCCCGGGTCGACCCCCTCCCCTAAAAAGTCAGGGGGGTGCGGACCCCTCCCCCTAAAAAATTTTGGCCTTCCACCCGGGGGTGCTCCCCCCTTGCCAATGGCGTGCCTAGGGGGGGGGGCGGCCGCCCCCCCCACCGAAATTTTTTTGTAAGGACCCTTACGTTTTTTAAATTTTGGGAGAGAAAAAATTTTTTCTTTAATAGTAATAGAGAAACTTTCCTGATGCCTTCCAAAAACATATTAATAGTCAAAAAAGCAAAATTTCCCCGCTACGCGGGTAGTTTAAATTTACAATTTATCTTAGTTTTTCGATTACAAATGGATTATCCCATTCAGTAGTTAAGGGTATACAATTTAATAAAACTACTATGAACACTATTATACTTTTTAATTAACGTTTTAAACACATGTTTTAAATGTAAAGGGATAAAAAAAACCCTTACATTTTGTAATAAGTATCATCTGGAATTAAAATTTCTAGTGTATTTTAGCGCCTTAAATTAAAAATTTTTTCCCCCAGGGGGAATTCTGCCCCCCCCGGACCCTCCTGACAAGGGGCTCCGCCCCTTGACCCCGCTGGGGGCTCTCGCCTCCCAGACCCCCATATCTGGGGGGCTGCCGCCCCCCAGACTCCCCTTCAGGGTTAGTATTGCCCCCCAGACCGTCCCCCCGAAATTAAATCCTGGGCACGCCATTGCCCCTTGTGAACCTGACCAAAAACACCTATGGTCACAAGCCATAACAGAAGGGTTAACAGATGTCATAGGTGAAAAAAGGAAGGGGTAACATCAACATGGCCGTAGCAATGGGGAGCGAACAGGAGAAAACCGGTGCAACGTTTTTAGAGCAACAGGCCGGAGTTGTGCTTGTTTTTCGGCCGGTGCCTAAACACTGGTTTTTTTCACGTTTTGTAAATGACCCAATGACTATTTTTTGCGATTTCAAGTTTTAAATTTTTTGTTATACTTTCGTGACGCCTTAAACAACATTTATTACATTTTATGCATTAAATTTATTAAAAAAACAAGCTTTAGAATTTTTTGGAGTATGTGAAGAGGCGGGGAAGGGTGGGTGGCTGAGAGAGGTACAACAAAAATGAGCATCTTGGGGGAGAATACCCGCCACCTTCACCTATAAGTGGGCAGCGAAGGGGGTAATACCCCTTCAAAAACCTCCAAACTTTCGACACCCGCCTCAAAATTTGGCGGTAGCCCCCGGACGTCCCCACAAATTCGGGAGGCTGCCCAGCTATGCCGCCGCAATCCTCACCCGCTAGTGAATATAGATACCACAACTTTAATATGACTTAACAGAATTTTACATTACACAAATATTTAATTAGAGTCTTTTAAATCAGTAAATCTTAGTCAAATAGAAATTAAATTATCAGAAATAATATTATACCTAAATAAGGAATGCAGGGCAATTTTAAAGTTTCCAGATATTTCCGCAGCAGAGCAAAATTATTATCTTCTGAGAAAAGCTTCACCATTTCTTCAAAAGTCGCTCTCCTTTTCCCTGACACGGCCTACAAAAAAAAGTTAATGCAACAACTCCCGTTGTGTTGATGTTTAAGAATAACGACGCCCTAAAATGCTAGTTATAAAATAAGGTCAATGGGAGGGGGTATAACCCCAACCACCCCCGCCCACCACATATGAATATGTGCATGTGCCATTGTTCGCGTAACGAGGTGCAATAGCAGGTTGTTACCAGGTTTATCTAAGGAGAACACGGGTTACAGGAGGGGACAAGACAAACTAGTTTGTTGCCAGATTGGCAGCCTACGCCCTACTATCTTGGTAAAGAAGAGTAACAAATTTTGTTCTATTGATGCTTACGACACCCCAATTACGAATTAACTATGCACATTTTTTACTCAAAAAAAGGGAAAACTAGGGAAAAATTTCAGATTTTTATGTCAAATTATATTAAAACATTGATGTATGCATACTTACATATTTATATAATAATATGAAATTTAAAAAAAACGATGCCCACGCCCAACCCCTTTTTTTCGTATGTTTATCTTTTGAAATAATTCAAATACCTTTACAAGTTATAATCATAGGTGGGTAGGGTTGAAGGCATAGGTGATCAGCCTCTCGGATTTGGTTTGGGGGGGGGGTCAAATTTTGGGGGCCTGTCTGGCAAGACCCAAACTTTAAAGGGGGTGTACCCAATATTTCCGCGCTGCCTTAAAATGGGTTTAAAATGCGTAAAAAACGTAAAACAAGCTTATAAATGCTTTAAAACTGTGTAAAATTAAAATAAGACCTTATTGCAACTTATAAGTTTTATTTTTTAATTTTTTTAATAATAATAATGTGTTTAAATATTCTTATAATTAGATTAGAAATTATAGTTTTTTTTAATAATTACGTAATAACAGAATAGTAATTGTATTGTCTTGATTATAAAGTCAAGTATCACAAACTTTTTAATCCATAACCTTATATTTAATTAAAGATTATATACATACATGGGCGTAGCCAGGGGGTCTAGACCCCCCATTTTGGGTCGGCAAAGGGAAAAATTTGGAGTTAGACCCCCTTCTGGGTCTAGAATTTGGGGAGTCTAGAACGATCATTTTTAAACATTTTTCTCGCGCTTCGCTCAGCGCTCCATCAATTATTATAGTCTCCACTTGCAAATTTGTATTACTTTGTTTTGTAATCTTGGTATGACCACGCTTAGACCCACCCCATTCTTAATGTTTTAATTGGTTTCCACTTCCAAATTTATGTTACTTTGTTTT
>JASAMX010015715.1:0-34227 GCA_030248175.1 Microlaimidae sp. YZB2_3
TGTAAAGACAGAAAAGATGTGGAATAGTCCTAGGTTAATGTATGTGAACTTTAAACGATTAAGTATCTTGCTTGTGTATTCTCACTAAATAAAACATTTAAACAGTATAATAACAACATGATATGATATTTGTTGTACCAATTACACAGCTTAACTTTAGTAATTTTATACTTAAATGGAATGTCATTAGAAAAAGTTATGCTCACCTCAATTTTTCAATTTGCGAAATTGCCCTTTTTATTAGAATTAGAAAATTATTTTTTTATGTGTTAAGGCTGGTTCAAACTTATGTAAAAACGTCCTTTGGACAAAGTCCAAACGACGTTTTTATATACGTTTATACGCTGTATTTGTACTTTGGACTTTGTCCAAAGGACGTTTTTACATAAGTTTTTTAAGAAACATTTATAAAATTTAAAAAGTGGCGATTTCGCGATTGTCAAAAATTGCCGTGAGCCTGGTTTTTTCAAATGCCATTGGATTCAAGTATAAAACAAGCTATATAGGTTTACCAAATAAAAAAAATATTATCATATTGTTTACAAATTTTGATCCAGTGTAAAACTGCACAAGCCAAATGCTGTCGGAAATAACTTTTTGATTTTTAAATTAATAACACATATAAAAAACAATAATTACTCAAAAATATTACTTCAGTAATATTGTTGATTTTTAAAGCAAACAATCAAAAATTTGTGTGGCAATAGTGTTTACATTAGTAAGTTATTATTTAAAGCACACGTATTTAAAATCCCAAGAATTCATGTGATTTTTGTCACTTTAATAAAGCTTGTCTGTAAAGAGCGGTTAATAATTATGTAAACACTGAAAAATTTGTTTTGTAAGTTACATCTAAAAAAATATTCACTAATTTAATTATAATTAAATGTTAAAATTAAAATTTGTATCAACATTTATAAACTTTAATAACGAAAATGCATGGAAGAAATTCACGACAATTCACGTTTTTATGGCCTCACTTTAACTCCTTGGTTTCAAGCCATATTTATTTTGCTTGTTCTAAAGCGATTAGAATTTATGGAACACTTTTTTAATCAAAAAGTCAATCATCGGTTCGATTTGCATATATAACTATAGTCCATACAAAAATGATGCGGACTGGTGACAAAACTGGAACTTTGAAATGTTAGATATCCATAACAGAAGTTAGAATATGTGCGGGACATATATGGGAGCATAGCTTAGACTCTTGGCTATCTTTTGAAAAGGTTAGTAAAAAATGTTTTGATGACGTAATAACCACAACCGATGCGGTAAAAAAACCTGGTCCCAAAAAAACAAAACTTTTTTTATAGCTCGAGATAAGAAACGCCGATTGGTATGCTGTGAAAACATACTTTTTTGAGTTTTTTCTGAAAGTTTAAATCGGCTCGCTCGAATTTTTTTTATAATGCGTTGAATGCCCGCGGTTTTCGCGATTTTTTGCAAATTTTTGCCACGCTAATACACTGTCCGAATTATATATTTTGTTTTGCTTCCTGCTCGAAGTGTGTACGATATTGATCTTATTACTATATATTAAATGTCCGCCAATTTTTATTCCTTACTTTTGACCTTAAAATTTTTTTTAGGGGTTGACCCCTCTGGGGCTAGGGGGCCAAACACGAATGCCGAAAATTTTTTTCAAACTTTTTTTTAAATCATCAAAAATGTAAAATTTATCACATATGACGAATTTTGATATATTGTTTTTGTAAAAAAACCTAATATTAAGCTTACAATAAGCTGTCAAAAATGACGAATTTGAAATTTGGAAGGATTCCAAGCCCTTATGCTGGCAGCAGCAAACCTTTAAAATAAAATCTTTTCCAAAAAAATAAGCCTTAAAAATTTATTTTTTCTCGAATATCCCGGTTATTTCGTTAGAAAAACATATTTTCAAAGTTAAAATCCTACTACAAAATTGCCAAATGTCGCAGCTAAAAAATGCTCTTTTTTAAGTTTTTTCTTACTTGCAAAAGTGTTTCCCCGTTTGTCAACACACAAACAAATTTCAAATAACTATGTCTCTTAACTTTTGCCAATATCCCTATAATTTTTTAAAGTAATGCTATTTTTTGTGTAAAAACGTTTGAATCCGCGATTTGGTCTGAATTGCGTCATTTTATTGCGGAAGAGCCAATAAAAATTATCAATTATGACGTATCAACAAAAATTTGCATGACGTAAGGAAGTATTTTGGAATTTTAACGAAAATTTATGTTGCGTTTTCATGGGGTTATTTGGACCATTTTCTAATATTTTAAATCAAAATAAATTTAAAAAATTTAAAACTAATCTTTTAAAGTTTATTAATCTTGTGAAACTTTTTAATTGAAAGGTTTGCTGCTGCCAGCATACCGGCTTGGAATCCTTGTAAATTTCAAATACGTCATTTTTGACAGCTTATTGTAAACTTAATATTAGGTTTTTTTACACAAACGATATATCAAAATTCGTCATATGTGATAAATTTTACATTTTTGATGGTTTTGAAAAATTTTTTTGACATTCATGTTTCCCGCCCCCTAGCCCCAGTGGGGTCAACCCCCAAAAAAAATTTTTAGATCAAAAGTAAGGAATAAAAATTGGCAGACATTTAATATATAGCAATAAGATCAATATCGTACACACTTCAAGCAGGAAGCAAAACAAAATATATAATTCGGACAGTGTATTATGTAGCGTGGCAAAAATTCGCGAAAACCGCGCGCATTCAACGCATTATAAAAAAAATTCGAGCGAGCCGATTACGCTCAAACTTTTAGAAAAAACTCAGAAAAGCATGTTTTAATAGCATACCACGCGGCGTTTCTTATTTCGTACTAATAAAAAAGTTTTGTTTTTTTGGGACCAGGTTTTTTTTCACCGCATCGATTGTAGTGATGACGTCATCAAAAACATTTTTTCCTAACCTTTTCAAAAGATAGCCAAGAGTCTAAGCTATGCTCCCATATATGTCCCGCACATATTCTAACCTCCGTTATGGATATATAACATTTCAAAGTTTGAGTTTTGTCGCCAGTCCGCATCATTTTTTTAACTATAGTTGATTTTTGACGAATCAGTTAAATGTAAAAATTTATTTAATGTAATAATGTTAACTTGTTTTTAGAGAACTAACTTAATTTCGATTAGCCTTCTATTGAACGTTTTTACGTTAATGCGTGAACTGTCAACATTTTAGATAGATATTTATCACCGCATTCCTGATAAGGATTAAGAAACAAGGTCTTTCGCTAAGAGAAAAAAAATGTCGTTTTATGGAAAGTTTAAAAAAAATAGGAGCGAATGGTAGAAGTGATGTGAAGTAAAACGGATTTCAAAATTTTATGAAAATAAAAAACCCGATATTTAAAAAAAAGTTGCAAATAAAAAATCCTTAAATCGTTTTTTTAATTAAACACAAAAGTATTGTTCAGACTTGTATTTAACTGCTTTCAAAGTTTTTTTAAAAGGTGTACTATGTAATTTAGTTTTTTTAACTTTTATTTAAATTTATTATTTCAATGCCAAAAATCAACGAACTAAACCGTTTCGTGTAAAAAGCCATCATACGAATTTTAGAAGTAGCAGTGGCAGAAGCTAGTGGCACCACGTCAGAATTTTAAGGACTCTCATTGTTCTATAATATTCGTGATGACGTCATAAATGTTTTACTCCTGTGGAAATGGCTGTGGGAATAATAGCGGCAAAACAAAGCTTCAAAGTTCAGACGCGAAAATGCGCGGGTGCGTAATTAGACAAATGCGGGCGTCCCTTTTTAAACAAAGCCACACGGGGTGTTACTATGAAGGATCGCGACAGTAATCCTGATGTACATCAAGGTCCCGAGAAGAATTATAAAAGAGTTGCATATGACTTTTAATTAACAGATAAATAATGGGGAAAAAGTATGGACAACATACTGGTTTTATGTGTGTTGAGTGACTTTTTTGATTGATTTTTTATTTATTTTAAGAAACAAAGCCTAACAGAATTATACAATTATAAGCTATTTCAATAAAAAAAGTAACATAAAATTAAAAAAAGCAAAAAATTAATCAAAACAATCGTTCATCATCACACACATAAAACCAGTATGTTGTCAATAGTTTTCCCATCTGTTAATCAAACATCATATGCAATTCTTTTAAAATTCTTCTCGGGACCTTTATGTACATCAGAATTACTGTCCTTGTCCTTCATAGGATTACTTCCGTTTAAAACAATGGATCTGGGGACCAGAGCAATAATGGCCAAGTGGTTTAAAGCAATGGCGTAAGAATTCAACAGTTGAGTCCAACAAAGATATTTAGTTTTTTTTACGTAGAAGATTTATTTTTGTATTGATTAAATTTATAATTTTTTTGCTTAAAGGTGCGGTGCGGGGTCAAATTTTTTGTCTCAGATTTTAATAATTCTTTGTGAAAACATTACTGCCCCCAATAGCCCATAAATTTTTTTCAAGAAATTATTTCCAGTGGTTCAGGAGTTATGACCCACCAAAAATAGCATTTTTCGGCAATTCTGTAAGTAACAAATTGCTCAACGAGTACAACAATTTACGTTACACATTATGCAATCAAAAAAGCGTGTATATTCTACTTTAATTTGATACCTCGATCGGTAAGATTGGTGCATTATTTGTCAAAATATTGCGTTTCCCGTAAAAAAACCCCTAACTTTTTCGTCAAAAACTCCAAATGACGGCAGTGATTTTGTGAAGTTTGTCCAACCTTTTTTTTCCTTTACTTCGTGTTTTTAGCGAAAAAAATCGAGGGTTTTTTAGTAGAAAAACCCCATATCCCGGCAAATACTGCAGAAATCTTAACGATAAAAGTATCAAACTAAAAAATAAAATAGCCGTTTTTTTGTACATAATTTCTAACTTAAATCGTTACACTCGTTGAGCAATCTTTCACATACAAATTATCGAAAAACTCCATTTTTGGGGGGTCATAATTAATTCCTGAACCATTGAAGATATTTTGTTGAAAAAGTTTTTGTGGACTATTGGGGGCAGGGGTAAGATTTACATAAAAAAATATCAAAATCGAAGACAAAAAGTTTGAGTCTGCACCGCACCTTTATAGGTGCGGTACAGAGTCAAAAACTTTGACCTAGATTTTAATTATTTTTTGTGAAAACTTTACACCTGTCCGAATAACCCAAAAAATTTTTTTCTCATCAAAATATCTCCAGTGGTTCAGGAGATATGACCCTCCAAATAGGCGCTTTTTTGATAATTTTGCACTTAAACGATTGCTAAATGAGTTTAAAATTTTAGAGACGGAGAGAAACAAAGAGACAATGTATGCACTTAAAGAAAGCGGCTATTTTTTACGTTATTTGATGCCTTGATTGTTAAAATTGGTGCAGTTTTGGTCGAAATATTGAAATATTGTCGAAATATAAACCATGGATCTATTCGCTAAAAATACGAATTGTAGGCATTTCAGCCAAAAATTGTTGAGCAAACTGAACCTCGTTTTTGGTAGGGTATTTAACCACGATTTTGGTAGGGCATTTAAACTCGATTTTGGTAGGGCATTTAAATGGCAAAAATTTCAGCCAAAAATGTTGAGCAAACTAAACGTCGATTTTGGTAGGGCATTTAACACTCACAAACTATTTTTCGGGCAGAAAACAGTACATTTTGTATCACTTTTACTAATTTTTTTATTAAAAATGATCTAAAAGCATGCTCAAAACTTTATTAAACAAATAATTTCACACAAAGATATAAAGACAAAGGAATGAAATCATTTTATAAACCAAAAAGTTTGAGCCCCTTCCGTTTTTATCATTATAACTTCGAAAAACTGCTAACAAATTTTATCTTTCGTACGCTCTAAAACGAACATTTTAAAGGCTATTTAATGTGTTTTTGTATGTGTTTTTTATTTTAGACCCTAAAGAAGATCTGTTTTAATGGATCGAAACGTTGGAAATAAACTCTTTTATCCTGTCTTTGCCTTTTTACTATGTCTCAAACAAACTCTAATTTTAAAAACAATTTAAAATATACTTTATTGTGTGTTAATTCGAATTATAACTTGATTTTTTGATAAAAAACTGTGAAGGGTCAAGTGAAAAATGGTAAATTTGAAAAGAACAAAAGCATGTTTATAAAACAGCAAAGTATGTCCAACAAACCACTGCCGTCGCTTCGTGTTTTTGGCGAACAATGCGAAGGTTTTTGTGCGAGAAAAACAATATCTCCTCAAATACTGCACCAATCTTAACAATCAAGGTATCAAATTAAGGTAGAAAGTATCCGCTTTTTTGAAAGCATATTTTGTAACTTAAACTTTTTTATACCTATTGAGCAATCTTTCAAGCACAGAATTATCGAAAAAAGGCTATTTTTGGGAGTCATATCTCCTGGACCATTCGAGATATTTTGATAAAAAACTTTGTGGCTATTGTCAACAAGGGTAAAGTTTTCACAAAAAAAATCATCAAAATCGAAAACCAAAAGTTTGACTTCTTACCACACCTTAAAAAAGTGCACAGTATATAAGATACGCTAAATCGAAAATTACATATTGAATATTTTTGGCATTGTATTTTTCAAATCTATTTTATTGATATCCTTTAATTATGGTGGAAGATAGAGATTTTTTTTAAAGTGCATGTCAAATATTTAGTTAGCAGGTCAAATTAAATCTATTAAAATTTATTTAGAAAAAATCTGCCGTCAAAACCTAACTGTGTGGTGTTCTTTTTACCTTAAGCTGTTATTATAAAAAAACCTTAAAATTATGTATGAGACAAAAACTTTTTTCAAATTCTAAAAATAATGAAACCTTTTTAATCTATACTAACCTTGGAATATGTCCTGCTGAGTTTAATGACTACAACGAACAAAATAGGCATCAGAACCAAGCGCACTACATCCGGCACATGAGCTAGAGTTTGCAACAATATAGAAGTGTTATTAGTGAACCACCTTTGGTAAAGTGGGTGATTGAGTTCTCGACTATTTGTCGCCACAAAATCGGCTGATAAACTAAAAACGATGCGAAAAAAGCGAAAAGAAAATTGTAGAGCGCCCGTCGTTTGTGATTCCTAAGCGAATATTCTTGAACGTCAGTCAGACCTTGTCGTCTGTCAAGTGCGATGCCTATGGTTAAAATGATAGAGGCAGTTAGAGAAATCCAAGCCAAAGGAAAACCTAAAAAATATTTAAAAATACTTTAGACAATAATAATATAAATTATGTTAAACTTTCATTAAATATAAAAAAGTATTATAATTTTAATCAAGAATATATAAGACAAGAGAATGTCCGACTGTACACTAAATTCTTGACCAAAATTTTGCAAGAAAAGTCGCACTTTCAAATTCATGTGCGACTTTTCTCGCAAAAATCCTCCATTTTCTGCTAGTTTTCCCGCGCTGCGATTTTTAACACAGCATTAGTTTTCTCGCTGTTGGGCCTGCGACTTCTTTTGCAATCTATGCTGCTTTAGTCGCACTGCGATTATTTTCGCACTGCGAGTCTGGCTGCACAACAAAAAAATCAGAGGCGTAGATGGTCATTTTAATAAATTGCTCAAATCTAGCTTTATTTAAATTTAAAATAATGGAAATTTAGTTTATTTCATTAAAACTAAAAAGTTTTGACATCTTAAGGTAAGAATAAACGACGTTTACTTATTTAAACACAAAATTGTTGCTCCGCTTTGTTTTTATTTTTTTTGTTGTGCA
The DNA here is from genome assembly GCA_030248175.1 of Microlaimidae sp. YZB2_3. NCBI lineage: Eukaryota > Metazoa > Nematoda > Chromadorea > Desmodorida > Microlaimidae > Microlaimidae sp. YZB2_3. The sequence continues at coordinate 7,696 of JASAMX010015715.1, forward strand.
GCTAGACTCGCAGTGCGAAAATAATCGCAGTGCGAATAAAGCAGCATAGATTGCAAAAGAAGTCGCAGGCCCAACTGCGAGAAAACTAATGCTGTGTTAAAAATCGCAGCGCGTTAAAACTAGCAGATAATGGCGTATTTTTGTAAGAAAAGTCGCACACGAATTTAAAAGTGCGACTTTTCTCGCAAAATTTTGATCAAAAATTTAGCGTACAGTCGGACATTCTCTTGTGTTATATATTCTTGTTTTTATTAGCAGGCTCTGTAAAAATTGTTGTTAAACCGCAACACGAAGTGAACGGAGTTCCAACAAACAAACAAATAAAGACGTTGGCCAAAACTACGCAAAACCTACGCTATGGATCATGATCTGTTGGTTAGAAGCGATAAACCTTTCCATTGTTGGTAGCGACAGTGTGTTGAAATCTTTCTGAGAAATACTTTTGCGAAATTTGCGATAATTCGAAAAGCTGCCAAAAGTCGCCATAGGTAAAGTTGTCGAAACTGCAGTTTTCTCCTGTCTGTAACTGCCAATAATTGCTTAGAATTGTTTATCGTCCACAAAATCGACTAATCAACATAATAATAGCAAAAATCATGCATGCGTGCGTTTCCAAAATTTATTTAAGTGGTAATTGGAACACATTTACCACAATCGACTATAGTCACTTATGAGATATTGAGGTGTGGAAAGTGCGTTTGCATTGTCGAATCATTTCAATTTTATGATGGAAATCCGCGAAAAACTACTGAACGCACTATTTCTAAACTAAGCATTATGCGGAACGATCAATCAGCTGCGCGACAACTGTTGTAATGTAAATTAAACCACATCGTATGTAAATTATTTCTTCCGTGACTTTAATACCGTACCGCCGACTTACAGTATAACTCACGCGCACGCTTTCTTTTGCGCGCGTGGGTTATTGACCGAGTGAGCGAATATTTTGAAACGGTTTACATCATTAACAAAATGCCCAATTTAGAATATACGGTAGTATTTATTTAAATTAATAAAAAAAAACGACATTCACGTTTGCAATTACGAGAATTTTACCTAACGGAATGTGAAATTGTTTGTTATCATCTCAAGAATTTGGAATTGCTAATTAGAATTAGGTGGTAAACAAAAATATGAGTTAAACTACATTTTTATAATGCAGTCTAATAACTCATATTATTATTAATTATTTTTATTAAAACTTATTAAATAAATAAGCGATAAATAATAAATAAATAGTAATAAATAAATAATAAATATTACTAAATAAACGATTGTTTTATTAAAACTTGCATATTTAAAAAAATTATTAAAATTTGCATACCTCGATGATTTGCTCTATAAGTCGACTATTTAAAAATAAAACAATAAAAATTTTTTAGCAAAATGAGTTATAAATCAAAAATTAAATACTTTATTTTACAAGCAAAAATATATCATGACGTTATAATTTAAGGGTTTTGATCTAAAAGAATGATCTCTTTTCCGAACAACATTTTGTGCCAAAAAAGTTTCACACGTAATATTGTTAACAACTATTTTGAGATAAAAACCATTTATTGAAAATTTTTAATTTTAAACCTTGACGAACATGTTTTTTTCCTTTTGCAGTTTCATCGCGTTAGAATTTTAAAGACGCTAAAGGCTGGTCCATACTTATGTAAAAACGTCCTTTGGACAAAGTCCAAAGGACGTTTTTACATACGTTTATACGCTGTGTTTGTCCTTTGGACTTTATCCAACGTTTTTACATAAGTATGAACCAGCATTAAAATGGCGGGTACTATTCAATTTGTGATGTTTTGCTGCGTGGGAATGAAAGTTAATGAAGCTTAAACAAGTCGGTTGTTTATATATATAACAAACTTAAACATGTTTATTGGAGATGAAGTTTGTTTTCTTGGTTTTTTTTGCTGCAAGTATTCTATAGCATTATAATTCAGTGGGGATATTTACCATTGGACCATTTCCGTTAAAATGGAGGTTTTTGACTATCGTAGTAGAAATTTACACTATTCAAAATTGGAGTTTACTTTTATTTTAAGCCTAAATTTACCTGAAATTCTACAGAAGAAAATGAAATAAGTGGGTGAAGGTGACTTCCATCCAAACAGCTGTTTATTTATTAAGCCATTGTTACCAGCCAAAATACTTATAATGTCACAAATAAAAATATACATCTGAAAATAAAACATATCGTTATTACTTACACCTCGTTTTAAAGATATGGTTTTATTATATTAAAATATAACAAAATTACATTTGACTTAGCCATGAGAGAGCTTTATAATCAAAGTTGGTTAAAAGTCCAAACTTATGTTCAAGGGTGTAAATACTCCCAACAAATTTAAAATGAAACTATATCGTGTTTTTTGATTTTTTTTAATAAATTTCTAAAACTTCTTATCTAACAGTCAAATATATAGCCAACAGTTTTTCTGAAAAACATTTGGAGCAATACAAACAGCGATAGACACATAAGTTTTTAAGGTAGTACGTGTTAATACTAAAAGAGAATATAACATATAATTCTATTTTGAACGATTAAAAGAACGCAAGGCTTTGTAGTTTATCGTGACGCACATATAAATTATATCACATTCTTTAGTTTTACGATATAAATTAAGACAAAAACATTTATAATGTTAAACACTAAGATATTGTTTTGACAATTCTCCAAAAAATGTTCATGAGTATTGATATTATTGTTTCATAAATTTATTTTTAAATGCATATTAGGCTGTATTTTTTAATCCGAATGATCTCTACTGTTACAGATAATAAACTAATTCTAAAATTTTAAAATTCCAAATAATTTCTAAAATAGTTTTTCATCAATTCCGTAGAATAATTTTTTTCAAAAATTTTTTTCCAAAGAAGATTCATGTTACCTCTAGGGTAGTGCATTTAATTTCGGCACTTTTCCCAATTGGGAATTTTTGATTTTGGACTATATCTTCGGTAATCCTGGACGGAATACGACGTTTGATAGCTCAAATGAGAGCTAATTATATGTAGATGACTGTCGTGAGCTTTTTATTTGTTATATTATGATATTTTCATGTAAATTATGTGATTTATAAAAAAATAAATTTGTTACTCGTTTTTAGAACATGGGCATTTCAGGATTACGCAATAAATTGGTTTAAAAATTAAACTGTCCTGGTAGAATTTAGTCTATTTTCCGAATTTTTAGTCCCCGTGGTTATACGTTGCGTCTGTGGTTATAAAATAAAATAGTGTAATTTCGGCACTCATATGCTGTAGGTAAAAACAGATTGAATTAAGTGGTCGGATGTTAAATTGTAGTTGTAAATAGTTAAAAGACAACGTTGAAATGTGTAGGGGTCATAGCACTGCACTTAAACTCGATTAAGAGGGTCCTTTTAAAAAGTGCCGAAATTAAATGCACTTTTTTCCCAAATTTTGCTCATTTTGATACCATTTGGCATTTTAGCTGTAACTTTTTGCCAGTTACATGTTGAACAACAAGTAGAAGCTTAAATTAAATAAAACTGTCTGAAGATAATGATAGGCTTTTAAATTTTTGAAAATGATTTTTTGACTGAGAAACAATCGATAGTTTGTAAAGTGCCGAAATTAAATGCACATAATTTAATTTCGGCAATTTTTCATTTTTTTAAAAACTGATTTAATTAAGTAAAAAAAATACTTTCGTACAGTTAAACTTTTGTGACGCAACGCAGTATTGTGGAAGCTTCAAAATGAACTATTAAACATGAAAATCGGGCCATACAGTAAACAGTTACATCGGAAAAACAAAAAGCCCCGGGGATAAAAGCCCCTTTTTGCCCTTTGCCTGCTCTTCCATCCGCTGGCAGCTGGCCGTTCTCCTGCGGCGGCGAAAGAAGAGGCGAGCTTAAAAAAAAGAAAGGGCGAGAAGGGGGTTGAAATGAAATGGTGGGACGAGCGACAGCGGAGGGCGAGGCGAGCAAGCACAAAATCGAATCGCATTTCACGAACGAAAAGAAAGCAAAAGACAGCGAACAGGAGCCGCAGCGCAGCAACGCGGGAGGGGAAGGAACTATTAAAATAAAACCCTACAAACAACAAAAAAGCGCCGAAATTAAATGCACTACCCATACGGAGCTCTGAGCTCCGGAGCTTCGGAGCTACGGATTTTCGGAGTTCCGTCTTATTTTGATACTAACTTCATGAATAATTAAAAAATGACGGCATAGATTATTTTGTCAAAATTTTTTTGTAAACTAAATTTGTTGTAAATTAAACCAATAAAAATACTTCTACAAATACAAATGAAGTAGTTTAAAACGTATTTCAAATTTAAATAAGCCTCAAATCGCTTATTTAAGGCGCAGAGCTCCGGAGCATGCTATTGAAGCTAAGAACAGCATTTTGAACGTTTTCGTTTGAAAAATTCAAAGATATTTTTTGAGTTGTTTTGAAAACAAAACAACCAAAGGACGCCGGTAACAACAAAAACTGAACTTTTTTAGATATGGAAAAATTAAATGATATGAACCAAAATTTAGCTGCAGATGACCAGGCTAGGCTTACGTTTAACATTTTGACGTTATAAAAATCGTATTTCTTACGTACCAAAGGGACACTAAAAGTTGATTTTTTTCTTACCTGATGCCAATATGCCCCATTTGTTTTGACCTGTTGTCTAAATCCCAAAACACCAACGGTATTTCCCACTAATCCAAGAAATGACAAAGACGAGTACACGAACAAAATTGGATCAACTCCATTTCCTAGCTTAGTTGAAGCATTAAAAGACCAATTGCTATTCATTTTTGTTTTGAGGAAAACTAAACAATCAAAATTTCATATTAAGATCATTTTCATCAGGCAGAAATTGTGGGGGTAGTCAAGTAACCACTCGTTTTCCGAAAAAAGATCACACGCAGAAAAAGACTTCACATGACAAAATTTAATGATTATTGGTTATATTACCACTGACGAATTATTTTCGTTTGCTTGCGTGGTCATTCTTTATTTCTCTCAGACGGAGAGCGGTTAGGCCCACTTCTATTTTCAGCTTGAAAGACTTTTGATTTAAATTATTTTTTTAATAATGAAATATTCTTAAAATATTCTTTAAATTAAAGCATAAAAAAACTGCGATTTCACCCTGAGAGTATGTTTAGACAGAAAATAATATATGGACGAAATATAAATTCTATCAGGGTGAAATTAGCGTGATGTTTAACACGTTATTTTTAAAGGCATCGCTTTAAATTTTCTTCCTTAAGCAATTTTGAAGATAAACAGAGGTAAGAATCTTGTTTTTTTTATTTTGTGTCAGTGCCTTTTATGTGATAGTTTTTAAGAGTTTTTTCCTACTGTTTCGTTAGCCGCTCCTTAAATGATAGCTTATTCTACAAAAATTTGATTAGTGTGTACTCTCAAAATGCATTGTAATCAGTATGGATATCTATTATTTGTAAGTTTTAGTTTCTCATACGGCTGTTATACACTGGAGGTAAAAGGACCAAAATTCAAGATTCAAGATTTTATTTTTCTAGTAATACATCAAGAAAACAGTAAAATGGACAAAACAAACACAAATTTTATTACATCCCAGTTGAGTTACAAAAACACCAAAATCACAAAATTGAGAGAAGACCTGGCTGATTTAGATTTAATAGAAAAAAAGACTAAAGGCTTTAAAAAAAATAAAGCTCTTTATTTAGCCATTATAATTTCTATCAGTTAATTCATCAAAGATTTTTTAAATTGGTACAGAGTTTTGGAACTAACTTAGTCTTCATTTAGAAAATTCCATTTACTTATAACTCTATTAAAAAAACTGTATTTTCTACAATTGACTCTTGAGTGCTGTTTTTTGAGTTTTTTTGAATGTCCTCTGGTTGAATTTGGGTTAAGAACAAAATATTTCTCAGGATTTAAGTTTACCAGTTGATTCAAGATTTTAAATGTTTCGAACATATCCATCTTTTCTCTTCTTTTCTCCAAAGTTTCTAGATTAAGTGTTTTTAGACTGTTTATATATCCAGTATCTTTTAAGTTACAAACTTTAAAAACACGTTTGGTAAAATAGCGTTGGACTTTTTCTACAATATATTTATCTTTAGTCATATATTTACATTTACATAAACAAGAAAGAGAAACGGTCCCAAAACTGAACCATGTGGTACTGAACTTGTAACTGGGTATGAAGGCAAAAAAGTATTGTTTATTACTATTTTTATTTCTCTATAGTTAAAAAAGCTTCTATCCATTTTAGAAGCTTACCAGAAATTCCATATTTATTTAATTTAAACAAAAGATTTTGATGCGATACAGTATCAAAAGCTATAGCAAAATCCAAGTAAACTACATCAACTGATTTTTTACCTTGAAAGGCCAAAGTCCAATCATTGTAAACATCAAGAAGTTGTGTAACTGTTGAGCTTTTATCTTTAAAACCATGGTGAAGGTGAGATAATATATTTACAAAAAAGTTAGAAAGCTCAGTTTTTACAATCTGTTCCATTATTTTACAAGAAAAACATGTAAGAGAGATTGGACGATAGTTTTCTTTTTGACATTTTGAACATTTTTTGTACACTGGTGTAGTAAGTGCAATTTTCCAATAACTTGGAAGTTCACCTGAATCAAAAGATTTTTGGAATATTTTAGAAAGGGGTTCTGCAATAACTTTTGCTAATCGCTTTAGAAAAAAAGCAGGAATGCCATCAGGAGAACGAGACAATTTATTAGGCAGTTTTTTAAGAAATTTCAAAACATCTCTTACAGTAAAATTTATGTTTTCAAGTATCTGATTGTTTTTTGGTTCAAAATATGGAAAATTATTATTATCTTTGGTGAAAATAGAAGCAAAATATTCACCAAAAATTTTTGCTTTTTCAAAGTCTTCAGTTACAAAACTACCATCTACACATTGTATTGAAGGAATAGCTTCCTTGGATTTTAGCGATTTGTTTATATATTTATAAAAATAACCAATATCATGTGATTTAAGAACCTCTATTTCTTGATCTGATTTGAACTTTTTGATAGTAAGCAAGGCGGGAAAAGTATTGCCGAAAAATACCAAAAAAATTGGAGCGGGGAAAAACAATTACAAAAAGCTAACCCACATTAAAATAACTTGTAAAATTGAACTATTACAAATTATTACCCACCAATTTTCATTGTACAGTAATGCGGTGACAGTTTGACTTTATATAACTAAAACAATTATTAATATATCATGTTTAAATACTATTAATTATATTTGTTAAAAATACATAATTTCTAGGAAGAATTTCAGATTTGATTAATAATATATTTTTTATAACTAATACGTAATATAAATTTCACAAAAAAGCTTATACCCTCCTTCTTTAAGAGTAGCTAATTGATACAAAAGTAGGAAATCAATTAGCAACCCAACCGGGCTTGGGACTGGCATTTAATCAAAAAGTAGGGACTAAATGGCGGAGTTACCTAACGTTTTTTAATAAAATACTAATGTTAAGATTGTAGACTCAGTGTTAAAAATCAAATCTGAAAGCCTATTGACACTATTTGCATAAAGTTTTGAAATTGTTTTAAATTGATTTTTAAAATTATTGTTACTATGTCTAGTTTTCCACAACTTTTTCTTTTTATTTTGGAGTTTATAAATATGTTTTGGATACTGAACTTTTTTCTTAGAATATTTTTTATGCTTATTTATTAAAGGCACATGAAATTGAATATATTTCGTTAAAATTGCAACAAATTCATTCCAGTATTCTTGGACTGTATTTAAATATTTAAAATTTAAATCCCAGTTTTGAGAAGCTAAAAACAGGGCTATGCTGCTATAATCCGCATTTTTAAAGTCAGGTACAAAGTGTTCAGTTTTATGACTATTTTTATAAAGATTTAAGTTTATTTCACTACAAATTACAGCATGATCGGAATTGCCAAAATTTGCAGCCAGCTGTACTTTATTGAAAATTTCAGGTCATTTGTAAGTAGTAAATCCAAAAAATTTAGGTTTCTAGTTGGCTCAAGAACTAGTTGAGAAAGTCCTAATTCTAAAAATAACATGTAATATTTATTTTAATTTTGAGAGTTGCTAAAAATTCCATCAGAATCCCACCTTATCCCTGGTAAATTCATGTCACCTATTATTATGGTTGTATTAGAATTATTATATGTGTAAAATTTAATAAAGTCTAATAATAACAAGTCATCTTCAGTTTTAATGTTAGGAGGTCTGTATACATTAATTAAACGGATTTTGTTACTTGTAATGTTAAGATCAGTCACTATTACCTCTAAATTGTGATACTTCTTATGAATTACAATTTCACTATATTTTATGTTTTTATTTATTAAAGTTAGTACCCCACCCCCCTTTGCTTTGTGTTCTGTCCTTACGGAGAAGGTTTTAATCAAAACTTTTGATTATTAATTGATTTGGTATATCCTCATTCAGCCAGGACTCCTGAACACATATCACATCTGGAGACCCGTAATTAACATCTGTACTGGAAATTAACAGCTCAAACTCATTCAAATAATTTAGAAGAGATCTGCTATTAAGTGATATCATTTGAAGCATTTCAGTTGATTGATTTTTACACCTATTATATTTACTTGTTATTTAACTGCAACTGGGTTGCGTTTTGTCCTATTATGAAATTTTGTCTTGGCTGTTAATTTCCAGAATACAATTTTTATCAGAATCAAACAAATATGGATTACCGTGGTCACCATATCGAACAAATACTTTTCGTTGATGTTCATTTCTCAGTTGTTTAGCCTTTGCCAGTAATGGAATCTGTTCTTTGCGCTGCACACTTGTAAGAGATGGTCTTACATAAACGTTCTTAAAAAGTTCAGTCTTACGCAGTTTTCCATTACTCCTCACAAAGCGGTTTCTGGCACCATTACTTTGAAAACGAATTTTCAAGAGTCTTGGCTTCTGGTCAATTTTTTTGCCAATGCGGAAGCAATCAACAACCAAATAATTATCTCCTGTGTTGTTGTCAATTGCTTCCTTAACCAAGCTTCTTGCTTTTTCATAATCTTCTTGGAGCGTTTCTGACTCCTGCAAACCTGCAATCACCGCCATGCTGGAATGCTCTCTTTGCACTTCCGCTCTCTTCAATCTTTCCTCCATCCATGGCAGAAGCTCTTGGATGACTCGGGCACATATACTGGCGGTGGCTTCTTCATTTATGCCGCTAGACTTCTTTACGGTGTTCTCAAGCTTTTCTACTCGTGTCAGCAGCTGATCCCGTTCATCTTCCAGCTCCGCCACTCTGGTGCGAAGTTGTTCATTATTAGTGTTCATGGAGTATTTTTTGGTTTGGTGGGCCATTTTGTTTAACGTCTTTTTAACTTAGTAAATGCGTATATAACCAAAATGTACCAAATGAAACCGAAACTAGAAATATCTAATTTTAACGTAAGTGGGTAATTCAAAAATGATTAAGCAAAATTTTTACATTACTGTTCTTCGGTCCTAATATCGTGAAAAATAATGATTTTGTGAGCGGGTTCCTAGTTCGGAGCGTTTATTGTAATGTAATGTAATCAGGGAAGAGCGCGGAGCGCTCTTTCCCTTATATTAAATGGGTTAAGTCACTGCGCGGTTAACCGTTGTTGATGGCGTCATTGAAATCAACAAAACCTTTAATAGTTTTTTAGCCAATTAAAAATCTAAACATTTTACATAACTAAAATATTACCCATATTTTTCTGATATTAAAAACCTAAAAACTTTTGCTAAACACACCTGAATTTCATACTAATAACCTTAATTTGCTTAACTTTTTTTTGTTTTTTTTTTTGGGTCCCCCAAAAATTTTTCCCTGTGGTAAATATTTGGAGTTGATTTTTTGCACGTAGATGCTAAATTGCCGCCTCACCTGATATTTATTCTCGTATATGCTCTATTGACCGTAATTAAGCCTCTGTTCATGTGAAAAATGACCTTTTTTTCTTTATTACATGTTTCTATTTATTACATAAAACACATTAGCTGTCAATGTATTTGTTAAATTAAAAGTCGCCTTATATTAAATCTGAATTTTTCAATGTTTTTCGGACTTAGAACTTGATATTTGATTTTAAAAAGCCGTTAATATGGCGGTATGTTTTGCTTTATACGAAAATAATGTTAAATTACAAAATTTAATGCGCAATGCGATAACTTATTTTGACAGAAATTTTTCATGGTTACTGTGACGCTTGCGTTATACTTTTTTTGTATCGTTTTGACGACGTGTGACTTAACTAATACTGTGGTATTTACAACTGGTTAACTCATGAAAAGTTAATCCACTTTGAAAGAAATTTATGTGAATTAAATTTTATTAATGGTTAAAAAACGCAAACTAAAGCTTTTACACGTAATGTTTTTATTCGGTTTTGTTTTTCTAAAAATTTCACAAAATCTGTTATTAATTTACAGGTTTTAAAGAGACTTGTTTCAGTCTTTTTTGGCATTTAGTTTTTAGACTTATGTAGCTTTATACTATTCCATTTAATATAAGGCTTTTTTTTGAAACTTTGTTTCGTCTTTTGCTAGAATATATATATGTTAGATAGATAGATAGATAGATAGTAAGAGGGCGGTACCCTAGTGTTAAGGGGCCCTGGTGTTCAAGCCTGCATTAGGCTCATTACACTCTGCCCTGGAACCACCTAGGAGTGGTTTTCCTCAAATCGTTTTGATTCTTTTATGAATCGTTTAAAATCAACAACAGGCGCCCCTCGGACTGTTTTTGCATCTAAGGGGTCCGTGCCAAAGATTTTAAACCTTATTGCTGACAGTGCATAGCACTGTTCCAAGAAGTGAGTAGCGGTCTCTTCTTCCTCTTGGCAGAGTTCGCAGAGCCCATCATTGGCTACTCCAATCTTTCTCAAGTGAGCTTTGAGAGGACTATGTCCAGTTAAAAGCCCAATGACAAGGCGTAACTGTTTTCTTGAGAGACCAAGCAATTGCCTAGCTCTGGAAATATTAGGCTCAGTGACATACTTTTTGGTATGTCGGCATGCGTCAAGATTTTGCCAGTATCTGACATGCTGAGCCATAATATATATATGTTACTGGTTTTGCCGGTAAGTTTTTTAAAGTTTGAAATCTTTGAATGATTTTATTACGTTTCCATCCTTTGTGTATTGTTAAAAAAAGTAATATGTCTGAGAGAGTATCATTTTTATTTTTTCCTAGCTCGTGCGTTTATTTATTTCTTCTTAGCGGAAAATAGTTACGCCCTTTATTCCAGTTCATTTTTTATAGTAATTATAGAACATTATAATATTTCAAAATATTCCAATGACGAACACCTGAATGAGTGGTAACAAGTAGGAAACAAATTCAGTTTAAATCTTTACATATACAGTAATTTTTTGTTTTAAATCTATATGATTTATTGAAAAAAGATTAATCTAAAATATTTATTATGTCAAACAAAGTGTAGCAATGAGAAAATCTGGACAGTGGGAGTAAGACGACCCTCGACCCCAAGATCTCAACCCCAAAAAATTTGTAAAAGGGAGTAGGACGGGAGTTACCCGACTGTGCCACGGTGACATCTTCTCAAATTTTCTCAAAGATGTATATAAACCCAAGGCCTTTGTTAAATTTAAATATGCCGGCACATTAGATTATTAATAGGAAAGCTATTATGCCTAATAATCATAAATTGCGATAGAAATATACTACTTGAGCTTTAAATTTTACAGAATTAAATTAAATCCACGCCTCACCGCTATTTTGGAAAAATTAACCTCTATTTTTTAGAAAAAATTGTATATCACGCTATAAATACATAAATTTTTTGGTAAATTTGTTATGTAAGTAAAAAGGATGACTTTTCCTCTGCATTCGAAGTATTCTCATTAATATATGTTGTCTAGTGGATATTTTTAAAGGATTTAACAAATTTTCTTTGCAATTTGGTTTTAAATACAAATATTTTAACCGATTTATTGATATTATCAATGTACAGTTTATAATCGTGCTATTTTTGCCATATTAACACTTAAATTAAATTTCCAACCGAACAATGCTATATTTTGCGCAAACTCATATAACGAAAATCGCGATTTTCTATACTTAAAACCTTTCCGGGAAGACCTTAAAAACGATTTTTTAAATAGTTAAAGTGGAATGGTATTTAAGAGGAACGAAAAAAGTACATTTTAATTGCTTAAAAAATGTGCATCAGTCAAGATTAAAAATGCAGCAAAAATTGAAATTAAGTGATTTTTCAAAAACATTGCTAGCCATGTCTTTAAAATTGCATTCTAACCAAATAGTTTACCTACATTTAACTTTTCAAAATATATCGTCGTTACTACGGCAAAATGAGCCACAGTCGTTATAAAATACACGTGACTGTGACTTATTCTGTATTAATGGGGTCTTTTTTGTATTTAAAATGAGTCACAGACACAAATATTTTATACGAACTATGGCTCATTCTGTCGTAGTAACGACGATATACTAGTGATGTTCCTCGAAGCTCTAAGCTCCGGATCTTTGGAGCTCCGGACTTCCGTAACTCTACCCTGATTTTATTTTACTATTTGTTTCTTAATATATAAAAAGTAATGCAATAGATTATTTTTTTCAGAAAATTTTTGAAAATTAAAGTTTTTTAAAAACTGAGTAAAAACAAAAAAAATAGTTCAAAAAATTTAAGTAGCTTAATTTAACAATGGCCGGAGCTTTGAAGGGTGATTTTTGAGGGTAGGAATATCACTAATTACTTACTTATTAGAAGTATTTTTTGCCAAACTTTTAAAGCATTTGTTGTTTGGAATTTCATTAACATTTTTGTTTTGAAAAATATTGATTCTTAGTATTCTTCTTACCTAACCGATGTTTTTCTATTTTTATGCTAATTTCATAAAACATGAAAAATTAATGCCATAAATTATTTTGTCGATTTTTTTTTCTTAAATTCACTTAACTTATTAAAAAAACAATTTCTAAAAAAAATAATAAGAATAATCCAAACATAATTTAAGGTTGAAGTACTGATTTATATTGAAACAATCATAATTATTACTGATTTTGGTGTATATCATTATAAAAAACGCCGTTATAGCAATCTAATCATAATTTTATTTAAATAAGCTAATAACTACGTTAAAAATAAAACTTTGCGATCTTTGAATGTTGCAAACCAGATCTTAAATTCGCTCCTATAGTTTACTAATGTATGTGGCTCATTTTGCTGCAGTTCCGACGCTTAGAACATTATACCACTTTTAAAAAACAATATTTTATTACACGACTTAGAAAAAACTATAAAAAAAATCAGACAACAACTTTAAAATTTGAAATAAATTCGAAAATACGAAATACAAAGTTTATTAAACACTATAATTGTAAATATTAAAAAAACACAAAACATCGACCAAAGTGTTTATTTAAAACAGAAGAAAATTAAAAAAATTATCACTTTAAAAGTTTTTTTTTAATTTTAAAACTTATTATAATTTATTTTTAAAATAAAATGACAAAAGTACCAAAAAACTATAAAAAAAACTTTAAATCACTCAAAATTGAATATTATAGTTTATTTTTCCTTTCGACAGTATGGTCAAAATGAAACAGACTACATTGTTTTAACCCCATAAACAATTTAATTAAAAACAAAGTCAATAATTATTACATTTAAAAAAATAATTACAGGTGTTATTAAGAAAATCTATAAAGTATTATTTGATAAATAATTATAAATTACCTGCAGATAAACTTTACCAGAAAATAAAACCCTTTTTTTCATTTATTTATAATGTTCTTCGAAAATAAGTAATAACAAGAATAGATAATACAAGAAAATGTCCGACTGTACACTAAATTTTTGACCAAAATTTTGCGAGAAAACTCACACTTTCGAATTCATGTGCGAATTTTCTCTCAAAAATCCGCCATTTTTTGCTAGTTTTTTTGCGCTGCGAGTTTTAACACAGTGTTAGTTTTCTTGCAGTGGGGACTGCGACTTTTTTCGCACTCTACACTGTGTTATTTGCACTGCGATTATTTTGGCACTGCGAGTCTCGCTGCACAACAAAAAAAACAAAGCGGAGCAAAAATTTTGTGTTTAAATGACTAAAAATCGTTTTTTTACCTTAAGATGTTAAAACCTTTTAGTTTTAATGAAATAAAGTAACTCTCCAATGTTTTAAAATTAAATAAAACAAGTTTCGATGTGTTTTACTCTATTTAAAATGATCACCAGCGTCTGTATTTTTTTGTTATGCAGTTAGACTCGCAGTGCTAAAATAATCGCAGTGCGAATAAAGCAGTATTGAGTGCAAAAGAAGTCGCAGTCCTTACTTCGAAAAAACTAAGACTGTGTTAAAAATCGCAGCGCGGGAAAACTAGCAGAAAATGTCGGATTTTTGCAAGAAAAGTCGCACACGAATTTAAAAATGCGACGTTTTTCGCAAAATTTTGGTCAAAAGTTTAGTGTACAGTCGGACATTCTCTTGTGTTATATATTCTTGCTAATAAGTATTGAAATTAGTGCGTACTTTTAGCTCTAGTTCTAAAAGAGCAGCTTTGAAATTATACTAATTCATTGTATGACTGGAAAATAATTTTAAATATTTCAATTCAAAATATTTAAATTATATTTGAATTTTTTAGCAAACTTTTTTATATCATGCTAAAACGTTGAAAATAATTATGAAAATCCGGTTGAAACAATGCAAAACGATTTTAAATGTAAACTTCAGTTCCTGAATGAATCGAAAACTAAAAAACTCCCAACGCCTTAAATAAGCGGATATCCGGAACCTGATGCTTGGGGTAGAAAAGAAACATCATTATTTTATATATACCTTTAAAAAACTAAGCATTTGCGGGAAAACCACAGCTATTGCTTCTTTTATATATAACAGAAGTATAATAAATAAAATTATTCATCTACGTGCACACAAGAATGTTTGTTGTATTAATAATTATTTTAAAAAAGTCGCGACGTGCGAGTCACGATAACAAGATTTGAAATAGAAAACACATAGTAATTATTTTTTTATTTCAATTCTTTTCATTGAATTTAATTAATTTCTTTATAAAAGGCACTTCGTAGCTGAATAGCTGATTTTTTAATAATATAATAGAATATAATTCAATAAGAGTCGGTCCCCAGCAGATCAACGACTAACTATACAAAACCTTCTCGTTAATAACTGAAAATTACTGTATTGTTCACAAATGTCACAAAATAAATTATTTTCATACGATGTCGTTTAATTTGAATGAATGAAATGAATGAATGAATGAAAAAGCTTAAATGAAACATTTTAGTACATGTATAAATACAAGTTGAATTGTACAAAAAAGAAAACTACAATTAAAATACATCAAAAAGTTTCGTCGAGTGAACAACATACTGAATATTGAATTGAGTTTCAATAAAGGGAAGGGAACACAGAACCCGAAGGCTTGCTTATATGAACCTGTCGATTTTGATAAATTTATCAAAATTTACTTTTTTAATTGCGGTTTTAAAATTGAAAATAAAAGGAAGGATACACAGAGCCGATAAGGCTTCTTCACATGTACCTGTCAAATTTAATAAAATTTTTAAAATTAAATCTTTTTATCTGCATGGTAAAACTATTCATCGATTGTGAATTAACAATATTTTGAGGTAATATATTCCAATATTTTGCTAACCGTATTGGAAATGAATTAAAATATACATCTTTTTTAGTTTTGTTTATTTTTAGCTTACGGTTGTGATCATTTCGACTAAAGTAATCTCCCCATTTAAAAAATTTTGAAAATGCAAAATCTGTTAGATTGTTTACAATAGAAAAGCAAAGTTTTTATTCAAAATGAATTTAACGTTCCTCAAAGATTGGATATTTAAGTATTTTAAACGTTCAATATAAGTAAAACTGCAATCAAGACCACATTTAACAAACAATCGTTTGGTAAAACTGCGTTGAACTTGTTCTTTACAATCTATATCTTTTAAAAGATAGGGAGACTATACCGGAGTGCAATACTCCAGTATTTGCATAACGTATGCCTTATAAGCAGTTATTAAGCCGTTAAGATTTTTCGTCAGAAAACATCTCAATATTATGTTAGATACTTTAAACGCAGATTTAGCAATATTTCTGCAATGACATGAGGATTTTAGATTTTTCGAAATATACACACCAAGGTCTCGCGCTTCATTACTAGCTTCTAGTTGCTTGCCGCTTATAAAAATTGTTAATTCTGGATTATTATTGCCCATATAAACCACGCTACACTTACTGTATTTATTGTTATACTCAATTGTCAATAACTCTGCCCAATTTATCAGCTTGCTTATGCTGTCTTGCAATTTATTATTCTCTCCCATTTTTTGGTCTAACTTGATAGAGCTTGACATCGTCAGCAAATAACTTACAAGTGACACTGGATACTTCTTTGGGTAAATCATTAATAAAAAGTAGAAAAAGTAGTGGTCCCATGACCAAGCCTTAGAGAACTCCGGAGATGACTTTGATAAATTTTGAGGAATCAACCTGAATAACAACTTTTTGCTTCGGGTTAAGCAAAAAAATTGAAATCCAGGAAAACAGATCGCCACTAATTCCATAAGAAGAAAGTTTTGAAAGTAACTTATTGTGTAAAACCGTATAAAAAGCTTTACTAAAATCAATGTAAACAGTGTCAATTATAAGATTTTTTTCAATAGCGTTTTACCACTCATCAAAAGATTCCAATAACTGAGAACACGTTGATTTTTTACGCAAAAATCCATGTTGAGCTTTTGTAATTCATTGATTATTCTCAAAAAATTGAACATTTGATCATAAATGCAAGTTTCCATAACTTTGCAGGCTATACATGTTAAGGAAATTGGTCGGTAGTTTAGAGAATCACTGATTTAAAGAATAAATTTGATAAAACCTTAAAATACTAGCCTGAGACGTTTTTAACCACAAAATAAACAAATATATAGTTCAATGATTCAAAAAATTACACATTCTTCTTTCTTACATTTTTACACAACTAATATTATTAAAAAAATACCAAAAATAGCTGAAAACCTTAGATAAAAACAGCCATACACGTTAAATATGGAAGTCAATATGGCCGAAATTTGAAATGAACATTCAAGTTGTCATGTGAACAAGATGTTTATAGCAAAATTCATCATTTTACGAAAAAAATAGTAAAAAATTACTAAGCACTTAGTAACACATAATCTACTAAATATATTAGTTACATTTTTTTA
This sequence comes from Microlaimidae sp. YZB2_3, assembly GCA_030248175.1. Classification (NCBI taxonomy): domain Eukaryota; kingdom Metazoa; phylum Nematoda; class Chromadorea; order Desmodorida; family Microlaimidae; species Microlaimidae sp. YZB2_3. Next base: position 24,894 of record JASAMX010015715.1, read on the forward strand.
CTAATTGTTTTAATAGAGTATTTAAATGGGACCAAAATACCAAAAGGCCTTTAAATTGGACATCTCCTCACAAAATCCCAATTTAAACCTTTTTTTAAGCAGTTTGTTTTAAGTTCTCATTTTTCCTTAATTATTTAATTTTGGTATTATTACTATTACTATACTATAAATAATAAACGAACGATAAATAGTCCTTCTCTTCCTTCAGAAGGTGAGCAATTCAACGCACTTAGGGTAACTGACTTAATTTCGGCCACGCCTTAATTTCGGCCACCAATTTAGGGTGTTAGAAAATTGGCTTATTTTTAAAACACAAAAGAACTAGCACAAAAGTAACTGGACTAATGTTAAATAAAGTGTTTTTGCAAAACTTTTTTATTTTTGTTATTCTACACTATCAACATTTTCATACAAAAAGTGAATTTTTTGTGATTTTCCTAATTTTTGCTTTGTGTTTAAACTGCATCAAATTTAGAAGGAAGCAATATATAATCTTTAAATATCTTCTATTTAAGGCTCAAAGTTGTTAATTTTCATGTTTTGATATTTTCTTCAAAATCATTTTGCAATGCGTTTAACTAACTGTGCATTTTAAGATTCCGTTAATTTCGGCCGTCTGAAAATTTAGGTGAAAGAACCTGCCGTTTTTTGCTCTTTTTAAATATCATTGTACTACCGCATTTATAAAGAATTTTTTTTGCTCGTTTGACTTTGTTTTGACGTTTTTTAAGAAAAAATAAAAATTGAACAAAAAATACAAATTATTAAAACTTGTTTTTTTCAGGTTTTGACATAATTATTTAAAGTCTTTCTAATAACTATTAAACTTCGCAAACGGGAAAAATTAAGTTATATGTACCGAGAACAATACCTAAGGGTAAATTTGCTACCTTTAGAAATTTTTATTGTTCGTTTAAGCAATAGTTATGGCCAGTTTTTTGTAGGTGGCCGAAATAAATGGCACGCGCCTTAACTTCGGCCACTTTAAAAAAAGTTTAAACCTTTACTGATTTTTAAGTGTAACAGAAATATTCAAATTTTGCACTGGAATAACAAATATAGCTATTGTTTGATTTTTAGGCCAAATTTTAGCTTGATTGAAAAAGCCAGAAAAAACTTATTCAAAAAAATAAAAAAAGGTGGCCGAAATTAAGTCAGTTACCCTACAGCTGAGACAGTTTTTTTTTGCAAATGATTTATTTATTTATTTAGAAATATTTTTCAGCTTTTGATATATAACCTTGCATAACTTAACAACTAGGGGTACTTTAATTAGGCGTTTATAATTTGACTTAGTTTACAATAACGTTTAAAAAAACTATAATACATTTTTTAAGTTGATAACATTGAACCTTACGCGAAACATATAAAGCAAGGCACTTTAAAATGTTTATAGTGTATTGACTAAATATATTTATACCGGTTTGTTCAATTAAAACCATTTAAGGTTTTGTTTTTATTGAAACCTAAAAAAAAATAAGCTGTTTAGATCCTCCAAACTTGAACTTTAGGAATAAACATAGAAAGCTTTAGTAATTTTAGAACTATACTAAGCCAGCTATATAGAAACCATTTGTTCTATACCACGATTGCAGTTTGTTGTTGTTTAACTGTTGCTTGTTTCAAATCTAACCATCAAACACAAATCAGCTTTGTAAACAAGCTTTACAGCAAAAACAAATGTACAACCATATATACAGGCGTGGTGTTGATGTGCTGGACGTTGGTACTTGCTTTGAAGAAGGGTGGAGTCAAGCCAGACACCTAGCTTGAAATTTAAAACCATCCCGCTATATGCTAAACCTGACAGCCCTTGGCGTTTCGCACCAAAGTTTCAGACGCCTCCTGATTGGTGATCTTCAGTGAAATCTCAGGACAGACACCAACGGGTCGTTTTCCAGTGAATAAGCATACATAACAAAATTATAATAAGCAAACATTTTAAATAAACAAAATATATAAAAACATACCTGCGTAGATGTCATTGCAGGTTTTTTTATAAGCAACAAACAAAATTAAATACAATAAACAAATATATTAACAGAGAATACAGTACATTTGATTACTAAGGAAATCTTTTGAGTATTTATACTTTTTCAGAACAAAAGAGGGGTACAGGATAATTGCTATTTACACAAAAACGCCAATTTTACAACCAGTAATTATATTCTGCCTCTCACTCAACAACAAATAAGTTTTAAAAATAATTCATGGTCACGCGGCTTGATTGGGAAGAGAGAGGGTAGTTAATTGAATAATATAAAATAAAACTATCGATTTTCGCCTGAAAAAAAACTTAACACATTAAGGTTGTTATTAAGACAATTAAGTTTCTTAAGACAATTAAGTCTACAAATAATCAGCTCACTTGAGCATTTCAATGGCCTATAGCCTAAGCCACGGCATAAAACAATTCTAACGAGTTTGGAATTGCAGAAATTCATCCAAGGGCCAGTTGCATAAAACGTTTAAGGATAATTATTTCCTTAAATTTCCACTTAAGTGGTGCAAAAAAGCAAATTTACCTCAAGTGCGTTGCATAAACAGTTTCACTTATTACCTTAAGTTTTCCCTTAAATCCCAAAAGTGTTCAAGAGGACCCTTAGATTTTTAGGGGAATAGTTCAAAATAAAGCTGGTGCGTTATTAATAAGATTACAAATCGTTTTAAGAAAAATTACAAAGTTTAAAATAATTTTAAGACCCATGCACGTTAATTAATTTATTTTTACGATAAAACGAAAATCGTTGTTATAATAATAATTGTTAAAATAATAATTCAGCATTATTCTGCTTAAAACATTATCTTCATTAACTGACCAAAGTCTTCTCCTCGTTTTGGCTCCTTAATATATTTGTTTATTTAAATAAAATAAAAAATTTTCAGCACAATAAATTTAAGATTGAAAAAAGAATACAATTATTTTTGGTTTTTAAGTGTTTTTATCAAAAAAATATAATAACCCAAGCCAAAAACCGTGACAAAACATCTAAATTCGAAAAATTCGATTTTTCGAACTTAGATGAATTTAGATTTTTCAAATTTTTATATCTATTTTTTCGAAAAAATTCGTAAAATTAACTTAGAAAAATCTAGTTGAAATTGATAATTGCTCTTTACATATTAAACATACAGTTTTATCTTGTGCGGCGGTTTTTTATTTTATAATTAGGTTTACCACTAGTTTTGCTATTTGTTTGACTATTTATATAAATATATTCTACGAAAATAATCAAATCCTAAATGTAAGGCAAATTCTTTCAATTTTTTTTGTTTTATGTTTATTATTAACAAAAATAATTGTTTTAAAACAAAAAAATAAGGTTCGGCCAATTTAATCCGACTCTAAAGTTTTAATATTTACCACGGGACGTTTCCTTTGATTTTGTTCTAAATATAGCAAACTTGTGAGGATATTTTGTTGGAAATATTGTAAATTCTTCGCTATTATTAAAACAAAATTAGTTTGCAAAGACAAAACTCCAAAGGCGCTGATGATTTCTAAGGAATTAAGATGACAGAAATTGCTTGTGTGTGCACTGACTTTAAACCCTTAGTTTGAAATGTGTAAAATTTTCTGCTAGGGATTTTAAGTTTTTACAACACTTTGTTTATTTTTTTAAAAATGTGAAATCTGCACTTTTGTTTACAAAACAAATTAAGGAAGGACAGATGAAGGTAAGAAATGTTTTGTCTTTGAATTAAAACAATCTTATATTTGTAAAGTTACTTTAAATTACTTTTTTCTTCACCCTTAAGATGGTTAAATAAGAAAAAAAAGGTGGAAAAATGTCTGGCGGAAGAAGGACTTTCCTTCTCGCCATCGCGCTGAAATTAAAATAAAAATAAAATTTGGAAGTTAAAACTATGGTTTTGAATTTTTTATTTATTATGCTTGTTATATCTATATATAAATAGACGTAATGTCTGTGTCTGTGTGTGTGTGTGTGTGTGTGTGTGTGTGTGTGTGTGTGTGTGTGTGTGTGTGTGTGTGTGTGTGTGTGTGTGTGTGTGTGTGTCTGTCTGTCTGTCTGTGTGTTCCCTAACTCCTCCCTAACCACCCAACGGATTAAGGTGAATGAGGTATCGTTAGAAAACTTATACCCCAGGGAATGTCGTAATAGGATTGAAATTTGGAAACAGCTTACGTGGACATCTTTATACTGGACAAAGCGTTTTCAACAAACGGGGGACCCTATGGATTTTAAAACTTAAAAAATTTTTTGACTCAGAATTGGCTCCAACTTATTTGAAAGAGTAATTAGGCAATGCAAAGCCATGATTTTTGGATTATCATGATTTTTGGAAAAATGAACATGAATATCTTTATACTGGACAAAGTTTTTTCATTAAAGAAGGAAATTACCTTTCTCACCAACCACAAAAGGGATTGGGCTAAATGAGATATTATTGCAAAGCTTACGGTCCGGAGAATGTCATAAAGAGGTAGAAATTTAGAAAAAAAAATTTCCATGGACATCTTTAGCCTGGACAAAACAGTATTATAAATTCTTGCTTCATGTAAACCTATTCTAGGCATCCTTTAACCGGAGTTTTATTGGAAAAATTTTATTGTAAGACGAGTTTTACTAATTTATTAATAGACCTCTAATAAATAAAAAAATCGTAAAAGTTCCTAATTAAGTGAGCGGATCCTTTCCTGTTAAACAATTCGTAGAAATTTACTAATTTCTACGTTATATTAACTAATCACTTTTAAGAGAGTATTATTACTTTTGTAGTGCGCGGTTTTGATTTAGTAATATTGTTTTTATTATCGAAGTTGTTGTGCGGTTGTTAGAAGAATAAAAAAAGATTTCTTGTATAGCGTTGCGGAACAGCTTAATTACCCTGTCGCAGAGTTACATATTTTTGGTGCCGTGAAGGCTCGATCTTTTGGGCCCCAGTTATTTTCAGTACATTATTTACCTACGATTCAATAATCAATCTTATTCTTCTCATTTTGAGTGAGTATAAACGCATTTTTTTGGTTATTTTTTTAAACGCCTGTTATTTTTGTTTTTAAACGCCTGCTCTTCCTTAGTAGGAAGATGCAAAGAGAACAGGTGCCAAGTGGTATGCAGCGAGCTAGAAGAGTTCCAGATTCTTCCAGTCATACCGCTTCAAACGGACGCCGAGGGATAGCTCAGCGCAGTGTTATAGCTAGAAGTAGCGACACTGTAAAGTAAGATACAAGTGCGGTTACCCAAGTCCTGCCCTATCCTGGACGCGGAATGAGTTTTAATAGCCGTTCAAGTGGACTGCAACGTTCAGCAGTAAATCTAACACGCCAACCCAATTTCTACCGGGAATAACCAACCAGCAAAGAGGCATGGGCGCACGTGATCATAATTTCCGCGGTCGTTTTTTTCGCCGGAAAGCGAACGTTGCTCCTTTAAAAAGGCAAGCATCGTTTGGATCTTCTACCAATAGCCAAAATAATCAAAGTGCGTTTCCCGAGATTACAATAAATGTCAACAACAACGGTCCCGCTCCTACACAAGGAGGAGAAGGCGGCTGAAATGAATTATAAAATGAATACTAAATAAAAATGAATACTAAAATGAATACTAAAATGAATTATATAGTTATTTGGGCTCTGCTATTAATTCTCTTGGTAGAAGCGTGTTTAAAAATGCTTATTGAATTTCAGCTATTCCACAATATAAAAAAATTGAAAGCAAAAGCGTTGCTTTTCTAGCCTATATGCTTCAGTTACCGCGTATATATGCTGCTATTGTTTTTGAATTAACACAATATTTTGCTTATATTTTTCCGTCGCTTAAAATTGAATAAAAAACAAATGTAAACGCGCCTACGCAAGTGCGGAACATTTCTGTTTTACAATATATACTTTGCTTGAAGGACAATACCCTACGTTTCAGGCAATTGGAGAGATTACTGTTGAAGGGCAAAAGGTTAAGTGTCTTTTTATTACCGGTAGCACCATTACTATAATAAGCGGACAATTTCTTAAATAAGTGTTAAAACCCAAAACCTTAATTTGCAGACTCCTTCACAAAGTAAAGCATTTTCAGTATCAAACCACTCAATTATTTTTGATTGTTCGTATGTTTTAAAATTTGGTATAGGAAAAACCGTGGTTAGTCATTGTGTGCAACTTCAAAAAAACTCCGCATCCCGTGTTGATTGGAATAGATTTTATACGGCGCCTTAAAGTTGTAACTTTCGATTTTCAAAAGAATTGCATCTTGTTTGGGAATCATGATTCTCTAAGTTTGAGTCCCTTAAACAGGAAATCTACCACTTCGTCTATACTGAATTATACGCCTGAAACTATTGTTATACCGCCAAGGTGTGAGTACTTGATATCCACTAAGTTAGCTTGCAACACTGTGATAGACTTGCTAATTGATACACCACATTTGACTATAAGTAAATTAGGAATATTTTTGGCACGTTCTTTAGTGAGACCTAAAAATGGAACTGTTATTGTCAAGTTATGCAATCCAAATAATTATAAGATAAAAACTTTTAAGGGAAGTACTCTGGGACATTTCATCATGTTAACTACCGATGAAATAAAAAATGTGTTAGGAAGTTGCAGGCTGGAAACGCCCACTAAGTTTACAAACCCACCGTTTGATCCCATACCTATGATAGATTTTTCAAAATCTCACATAATTGAATACCAAAAAATTAAATTATTTACGCTTATTAGGAAAAATCACAAAATTTTCTCTTCGGGTCCTAATGACTTGGGCCGGACAGGTTGAGTTAAACATAGAATAAATATAGAAAACAGCAAACCCGTCCATTTTCAAGCTTACCGTACTCCTTATGCGCAAAAAATTATTGATAAGCAAATAAATGAGTGGTTGAAAAACTAAACCATAAGGCGTTCTGAAAGTCCGTTTGCGTCGCCTGTAGTGGTAGTTAAAAAAGGATGGCACAGATCGTCTTTGTATTGATTACAGGAAGTTAAACGCAATTACAAAGCGCGATCAGTACCCACTGCCTAGAATTGAAGACGTTTTTGATAGCTGCCAAGGCGCATTCTATTTCAGTACGCTAGATTTAGCTTTGGGTTACAACCAGACTGAGATGGCCCAGGAAGACAAAGAAAAAACGGTCTTTGTCACGTCAACGGGCGGACTTTACGAATTTAACTTAATGCCGTTTGGCTTAACTAATAGTCCTGCCGTGTTTCAACGCTTAATGGAACTTGTTTTAAGTGGTTTGCAGTGGAAACAGGCGATTTTTTACATTGATGATATAATTGTTTGTAGTTCCGACTTAAAAAATCACCTAAAAAACCTAGAGACTTTTTTTCACGATTAGATGCGGCAAATTTAATATTAAAACTAAAAAAATGTTTCTTTTGCCGAAATTCGGTAGATTTTTTAGGGTATGTTATTAGTAGCAAGGGCATTCAACTGGACCCCAAAAAAATAGAAAGTATCCAAAATTTCCCACAACCAAGTATTGTAAAAACTGTGCAATTTCTGGGAATAACAAATTACTATCGCAAATTCATTAAAGGATACGCCGCTATAGCTAAACCACTTATCAAATTGACAGAAAAGGCTCATAAGTTCCTATGGTCCCCAGAATGCAAAACAGCATTCAGCGAATTAAAGCAAAAGTTGACAACTGAACCTGTGCTGGCATTTTCTAATTTCTCAGAAACATTTATCTTGAGTACAGATGATTCTGATTATGGCCTGGACGCGGTATTATCCCAAAAGGATAAAGACGGTAAAGAATGCACCGTGGTCTATGCAAGTCCGGTATTAAATCGAGTTTAGTGAAATTATTTTGTGTATGAAAAAAAGGGATTAGGAGTTGTTTGGGCTATTAACAGTTTCATCCCTATTTGTATGGCTGGAAAAAATTTTTAATTTTCACAGATCACGCGCCTTTGGCCTGGCTACTTACATGTAAAAATCCTTCCGGCCGTTTACACCTTTGGCGCATAGCGCTGTCCGAGTATAATTATGAAATTCTGCATAAACCAGGTAAACTCAATACAAACGCCGACGGCTTATACAGAATGCATGCGCCTGAATTTGCGTGTAGCTTAAAATTGTCACATCTTGATGAAATTTTTTCAGCCCACAATATACCTTATTTATATGAGTCACAACGCGGTGATAAAGCCTTAGTAGAAATTATAGAGTATCTTGAGTACGAAACACTACCCGTTGATAATCAAAAAGCAAATACTATACAAAAATATGCGGGTATTTATACAATTCGGAACGGTATATTTTTTTATAAATCAATGCTTGATAAACGGCTAAGCATTGAGTACCCGGACAGAATAGTATTACCAGAGTCCCACCGCGAAAAAGTGCTAAAATCATGTCATGATGACGTGTTTGGGAGTCATATGGGAGTTGAAAAACCATATGAGAGAATTCCGAGGCGGTTTTATTGGTATGGTATGTTTAGAGAGGTAAAGAATTATGTGGATACTTGTTTGCTGTGTAAAAAACGTAAAAATCCCCCCAAAACACTAGTTAGTCCTCTGAAACCAATTCTGGTCGCAGGATCGTTAGATAGTGTGGGCATAGATATACTAGGCCCCCTTACTTTAACAGAATCTGGTAACAAACACATTTTAGTTATAACTGATTATTTGACTAAGTGGGCGCAATGCTATGCAATTCCAAATATTACCGCTGAAACTGTTGCGAAAGTATTTATGAAGAGATTTGTTTGTGTGTATGGATGTCCCTTGGAGCTATTATCCGATCGCGGGGGCCAATCCTATGAGCGAAATGATAGGATTTCTTTGCGAACTATTGGAAACAAAAAAACGTTTCACAACGGCTTACCATCCTCACGGCGTAAAAAGTGCAAAAACCATATTATGACAAAAAAATAACTCCACAAAACTTCAAAGTGGGTAATCTTGTTTTGGTACATTTTCCTTTTCAAAAACCTGGTAGGACTTCTAAATTCGCTCACTTATGGCGGGGACTATATAAGGTTCTTAAAGTTGATGCCTCGCGCGCTAATTTATTTATTGAGATAAGTTCAGGGACAAAAATACAAAACAAGAGGGTGCATTTTACTTGGGCAAAAATATATAAACCACGCACAGAAATTGATAACACTAAAGACAGCGTTGACTTTTTAGAATTTTGATTAAACTTTGGAGAACAGCGCCGACCCAATGTTCATCCTAAATTTCGTCTAGGAGCGCGCAAAGCTAACCAACAGCCGTCTACTTCACAAGGGAATGAACCGGATAACCAGCAACCATCAACTTCAGGAATCGGTCAAGACAAAGATGAATATGTATCGCCACACTCAGCAAAGAAGAGGACACCTCCATGTATCCAGGCCTGCACGAGGTGGGAATGCA
>JASAMX010015718.1:0-13339 GCA_030248175.1 Microlaimidae sp. YZB2_3
GTTCTTTTCTGTTTAGGTGTCTGAGCATAGTCACTTTTCCTATCCTCAAACTTGAACGCTCAATAATTAAATTTCCGATATGCGGATTTATTAATCTAAAAATGACTAATTTAGTTTTTAACCGCGTTTAAATGAAGGTTCAACCTGTTTACATGCTCGCTTTCAGTACTATAACGTTTTTATAAAACGCTTGGCGACTAAACCCTAATTTATAACCTCAGTTATGTGACGTTTGATGATTCAAATAACTAAAATTTATGTTGTATTAGTATTATAAGCCGAAAATATTTTAGTTTTTAGCTGCTTTATTACAATGTACACAATCATAAAATTACCAAAGATGGATAATACGATCATCCGGGACAAAGGTGTGACAATTTTGTTTAAAAAACGCGGCCATGCGAAAGACCACTGGCGGACGGACGGGTGTCATCGTGACGGACGGGTGTCATCGTGACGGACGGGTGTGATCGTGACGGACGGGTGTCACAATAATCATTTTGCAAACTATGTTTCTAAAGATATTTAATCTTCTTCGTTGGCTTCCAAACACTTAGCTCAGAATTCTCAAGAAAGTAATATACATGTAGTGCATAAATAAAAAGAATAATAAACTTACTTACATAAGTCACTTAGTTTTAAAGAAATATAGTTTGACGACATAAGAGTTTGCTTTTAATAAGATAAGGTTTTAATGGATTTGTTCTACATATCTTTAGGTGCTATTTTAAGTACCGAAGGGAAGGGGATACATGTAAATGTTTACTGGATGTATTTAATGGCATAAAATAATGTCGGCTCTTTCTTCCTTTTCTTTAAAAAAATAATAAAGTGGCAAATAAAAAAACACGGAAACCATAAAAAAATGACAAAAAATTATGGAATAAATCGTTAAAATTTTTTGAATATTTTATGTTAAGGATTGGGAAGAACGCAACAAATGCATATTTAGTATTTTTTTCTTTTTAAAATCGATAATACAATAAAACTAAGCAAAAACTAATAAATTTTAATAAAAACTACCGAAGATTTGTCGGCATTTTATTGCAAAATAAAGTTTATTTTATTAAATTATTTTCAAAAAATTCATAAAACACCGAAAAAAAGTAAACATATTGCTGGAAAACACCGGTGATTGCAAACAACAGTTTATATTACGCTTTTAGGCAAATTCTCTCGTAGTTACGGCAGCACAGTGAATGGTCTTTGGATATGTGAGGGTTCTAAGTTCGAACCCTGTCGTAGTCGTGATTGTTTTTCGTTTAGGTATATTTATAACTTAAATAATAATGTTTAATTTTATTTTGTTATCTGTTTATATAAAAAACCCGAATGAAATAAACGAATATTTATTTTAAACAAACTACAATTGTGCACATTTGCGTGTCATATTCTGCTGCTTTTTTCACTTATCATTTTTAAACTAAACTGAAAAAAATTTTGTTCCTGGCTGTTTTTAAAAACAAAAAGTTGTTTTAAGTAATTCTGGGCATATTTTTTAATTTATTTTATGACAAATTAATAAAAATATTTGTTCTTAGTTTGTTTTCGCGGTTTTTTCATATTAAAAGGGGTTAAATTTGTTAAATTTCTGTCAATATGATTTTATACTGCATAATAAATTTGGTGTATTTATTTTGGTTTTATTGCAGCATTTGTTTTGTTTTTTGTCACTTATTTGAGCTTTTAAAAAAAGTACGGTATTAAATTGTAAAAATTTTTGAAAGTCAGCCAGCTAGACAAAATATCTTTAGAAACATGGTTTTCAAATCATTTATTAATACAACCGTCCGTCACGATGACACCCGTCCGTTGGCTGGTTGTCTTTTGCATGACCGCGTTTTTTAAACAAGAGTGTCACACCTTTGTCCCGGATGATCGTATTATCCACTTTTGAAATTACTTATTAACACGGAATTATGCAACCATCGATCAGAAACTTATTTTTTCTTAGTTCAGCCATTTAATATATTTAAAATATAATATAGAGACAAAATATTAAAATATAATCAACACAAAATATTAAAATCTAGTCGATAATTGACTGCATTTGGTGTTGTACTGATAAAAATTCGAAGCAAATTAATATAGAAGAAATAGCCATAGGTCAAGCAACAGGCTTATATCTAGGTTTCATTTAAAAAATGACACGTTCCAATGATTTTTGTGATTGATCGTTAAGACTGATACAAAATTGAAAACATTTTAGTTTTATTTTATTAAAACTGAAAATTATATAGGAAAACAGCATTGAATAAAAAATGTTTGGGCAAAAAAGTTTACAGCAGACCCAAATTAAGGGTAACGCTTTACTTTCATTACGGTAAACAGTTTGTCATGTGTACAAATTAAACCTTTTTGACCTTATGCAATAAACAGAATAGAGTAATGCAGTCATACTTTTATCCTCAAATATCATGGTTTGGAAGTTCGGCCAATTAACGAAAGGAATTCCGGAGCTCCGCACTTCCCACGAATAATATAAATCTTATTTATTTTTTAATTATTTTAATGGCGTTTTTGAATTGTTTTTAGAGTTCTTAATAAGTTTTGAAACAATTTTACTTCACAAGAATTTTTTTTTGAAATATTATATTGTAACATTATTCTTTAGTTAATTAGTATACTATTACATATCAAAATAACACGGTCTCACAGAACTCGAAGCTTCGAAGATTCTTAGTAATATACACACAGTAATCTAAATTTTATTTAAATATTGACTGTTCGGTTTCATTTTCCAAATCTCACAGTTAAAAACTTTTTTAAACAAACATATAAGTTCTTTTTGGAATCTTTTATTTCCACATAGGGTAACTGACTTAATTTCGGCCACCTTTTTTTATTTTTTAAGTTTTTTTCTGGCTTTTTCAATCAAGCCAAAATTTGGCCCAAAAATCAAACAATAGCTATATTTGTTATTCCAGTGCAAAATTTGAATATTTCTGTCACACTTAAAATCAGCGAAGGTTTAAACTTTTTTTTAAAGTGGCCGAAGTTAAGGCGCGTGCCATTTATTTCGGCCACCTACAAAAAACTGGCCATAACTATTGCTTAAACGAACAATAAAAATTTCTAAAGGTTGCAAATTTACCCTTAGGTATTGTTCTTGGTACATATAACTTAATTTTTCCCGTTCGCGAACTTTAATAAGTATTAGCAAGACTTTAAATAATTATGTCAAAACCTTAAAAAAACAAGTTTTAATAATTTGTATTTTTTGTTCAATTTTTATTTTTGGCTTAAAAAACGTCAAAACAAAGTCAAACGAGCAAAAAAAATTCTTTATAAATACAATAGTACAATGATATTTAAAAACAGCAAAAAACGGCAGGTTCTTTCACCTAAATTTTCAGGTGGCCGAAATTAACGGAATCTTAAAATGCGCAGTTAGTTAAACGCATTGCTAAATGATTTTGAAGAAAATATCAACACATGAAAATTAACAACTTTGAGCCTTAAATAGAAGATATTTTAAGGTTATATATTGCTTCGTTCTAAATTTTATGCAGTTTAGACACACAGCAAAAATTAGGAAAATCACAAAAAATTCACTTTTTGTATAAAAATGTTGATAATGTAGAATAACAAAAATACAAAACTTTTGCAAAAACACTTTATTCAACATTAATCCAGTTACTTTTGTCCTAGTTCTTTTGTGTTTTAAAAATAAGCCAATTTTTTAACACCCTAAATTGGTAGCCGAAATTAAGGCGTGGCCGAAATTAAGTCAGTTACCCTAATATTTAGTTTATTTAGTTTTTATTTTTTAGCTTTTTTGTGTTCTCACCTATTTGCGTATTCGTCGTCTTCTTTGCCCCACCCCCAAAAATTGTTTGAGAACCCGTTGACTTTCAAATGAGTTGTTTTGCTGACTGCTGCAATTCCACCAATGTAACCTTCTGCTTTTATACTAAATATTAATCCAATAAAACGTAGTTTTTGCATAATTTTTTTCCAAATAGGTAAGCTGAAAGCCAAACATGAGTTTTTGTTTACTGTAAATCTTGTTGATTAAAGTTGTTATTTAAAATAAAAAATACACAATTTTTTTGCCGATTTTTTGGCTTTGGAACTTAATTTACAGTAATTTTAACTGCACATTTAAAAAAAAACCTGGCAAAAAAAATTTTAAAAGTTTTGACTTAGATTTAAGGATAAGTTTTAGCGATGTCACACTTATGACTCCAAGCTCTCCATTTTTAGCTACAGGTTCAAGCTCTAAGTATATCTTCGGCTCCATAGTGACCCTAAACCACATTTTAATTTGAAAACGATTAAAAATTTTTTTTACTTTTTTAAAATTTATAAACAAAGCAAATGTTTTTTCTTATTCTTGTTTTAAACAAAAACAAGGAGTTATGGCTTTTAAGGTCACCTAGAAAATAGACAACTTTTAAGCATAAGTTTTTGGCTACCTTTTACAAAATTTAATTAAAATACATCGATAAGTAAGTATAATACAACCGAAATAAATAAAGCAGTACTGGTGTCTGTTCCAAAAGTCCTTTTTAACCTTTGGACTCAATAATCTCGGGGTTTCGGTGCACGCGTAGTTGTTGGCGTAATTTTCCGTTAGCATATCAACGTCATGAAACACGAAACAGTTCCAATCTGGGTTCGTTTTCAATGCTTCGAGAAATCCTAGGCAAAAAAAACATACTTTTAAGTAAAACTTAACTAAAACATAAAGTCAAAATTTTAACAAATTTTACTATTTAACCAATTTTATTTAACCAATAAATTGCATGGTAACAGTATTATGCATAAAATAAATGTTTAAATAACTATATAACCTGCTTGAAAAAGTCTGATTTTGACTTTTTTGTTCTTACCAATGTTTAACAGTTTTGCTCTATTAAATGTTTGTTCGCCTGTAGGCTCAATAACATAAATTCCATAAGAGTGCAGTTGATAAATCATCAGTTTATGAAGATGATTAATAAGAATTAAAAGCTGTTGTGGTCTGGATCTATACGGGATCAATATTGCAATCTAAATATTTAAACTATTAAACAGGATTTTTTAACAAATATACGGCAATTTGAAATGTTATTTTCTATAGATCAACATGGGTAAGTAAACAAAGAATATACAAACAGGATATTGCACATGATAAATAATATAATGGATATAAACAATTTTATGTGGTCAAACGATAAATATACTCAAAATATATGTGAATTTAATATTGTTTATACACATAAGCACAATTTTTAAAGTTGGAATTGAAACGATTGTAAAATAAATTTTTATTTAAATAAAAATAATGTTTATTTTGTCAGTAAGAAAGGCAAGTACAAAAAAGGCATGTAAAGGTACATTTAGTACAATTGAATTACTTCCTATTTACTTAAATACACGACAAAAACTTGATAAATCCACTGTATCAAGCGAAACTTTAGAAACTCTAAACGATTTTGCATAAACAACACATTCAGGCAACCTATTTCATATTTTAACGCATTTTTCTGAGAAACTAAATTTACGACAATCTAACCTATATACTTCTCTGATAATTTTAATTTATACTATGACCACGCGTAAAATATGGTGAATTTTCAAAAGGAAAAAAATTTTCAAATTTTAAATATACATTTTCATACACTATATTGTAGACCATACCTAAGTCAGATTGTAACCTTCGCAATTCTAAGAAACAAAGATATAAAGCTTTTAAACGTGATTCATAATCACCATATGGAACATTGCAGCGCTGACAAACTTTAGGAGTAAAAAACTTTTGGATTCTCTCCAATTTTTGATATCGCCTATCATATACGGATTAAACACTGAAATATTTGACTCTAACAGGGGTCTTACAAAAACTTTGTAAGCACGTATGAGTATGCACAATAATATACAGTATTATATAAAAAATATGTATTCGCATTCTTATGCATCATGACTATGCCCATCATTTTAATTTATATTGCTTTATTTATTTCGCATAAAGCAGGATACGCTAGTCTAATTTCACTGAGCACTAACTTCGCAGTCAAATACTATAATATACAACAATATTAACATTATCATAATATAGCTTCTCTTAGTCGAAACTTGATCCAAAGACCTTGAAAGACGGTGCGTTCTGCTTCTGCGCCACCACCTCGACAAATTTTTAAAAAAAAGAACAATTATAAAAAGTTCTTCGGAATAATAAGACTCAAGATTTAAAACGGACGAAGACCCGCTTGTTGTAACAAACAGGTGTCTTATCATATGTAATAACGGGCGGTTTGTACATGATAATTAATAGGTGTAATTGTGACGAACGGGTGTCCCCAACACAAGTCGTTACTTATTTTGGGTAGCAGTGCTCGATAGAGACATATTGTCGCTAATTTTATAAAACCTAATGCTCTTATCCAATCCTCACACTCTCTCCTGGAACGCAGGGGCTCGCTGATAATTCTGAAACCCTTCGAATAATTAAAAAAAAAACTGTGTGGTTAGTGTACTCTACTACTACTCTACTAATCTACTCAGTGGTTAAAAATACTTTTTTCAGATAATATAACACGAGAGAATGTTCGACTGTACACTAAATTTTTTACCAAAATTTTGCTAGAAAAGTCGACATACGGTATTTTTGCGATTTTCTTTGAAAAAATCTGCCATTTCTGCTAGTTTTTTTTCACAAAACAGTTTTTATGAGTGTTGGCCTTTTTGCAGTCAAACGACTTCTTCTTCACTTAACAGTTTTATTTTTAGTGCGAAGCTGGCAGTACAACAAAAAAAAAACAAATTAAAGCAAAAGTATCGCATTTAAACGTGTTAAAGTATTAATTTTTTTTAATTTCAATAAAGTAAATCGGTTTTTCAATGTTTTAAAAAAGTATCTCTTAAAGTGTTTACACCATTAAAAATGTCAACCAGCGTTGTTATTTATTGTTTTTTAGATGAAATCGCTGTGCAAAATAATCACAGTGCAATTAAAGAAGTATTGAATGCCGGAAAACTTGCAGCGGGCGGAAAAATTAGCAGAAAATGGCGGATTTTTGCTACAAATATTGCATAAAGGCACCATTTTGCGATTTCCTCGCAAAATTTTGGTCAAAAAATTTTAGTGTTCAATCGGACATTTTCTTGTGTTATGTATTCTTGCTACAATACATTCTGGTTTAGCTAATCCTGTTTAAATGCTAGAGTTTTCTTTTAACCAATAGTTTAGCCAAAATATTCCCTGTAGGAAAAATTTCATATAAAGGCACTGGAACACATAAAAATTACAATTTAAGACCGAAAAGACAATCAAACATTACATAAAACCAAAAATATATAACATAATAATGAAGGAAAAATATGTGACTTCATATATTTCTCAGACACATTGAGTGCTCTTATTAGGGTGCGCCCTAATAAAAGCGCGCTTTAATTAGGGCATTCGAATGTGCTAATTAGGGCCCTGTTGCTGAAAAGGGGGTCCTTATTAGGGCGTGTAAGAGCTCTTATTAGGGCGCGCCCTTATTACCACACCATGGCCCTGATAATAGCGCGCCCTTATTAGCGCACTTATCGATTTAAAAAAAGAGATTATTTATAAGCCTGTTTTATGCGACTAATAGAGAGATGCGAAGTAAAGGTGGTAGTAATCCGGTCTACCACTAAGCAAGTGACGGGATCGAGTCCTGCGGACGGTAGGTTTTTAATTTTTTTCTTTACAAAAATTGTTTTTTTCTTTACAAAAATTGTCAATCTTATGTTTTGTTTTATTATTTTTCTTTTAATTTAACATGAGTAGCCCACCAAAAAAATAGTCGTTTGTTTTTGTTATTGTGTTTTGGAAATTATACTTATCGCATTTGGTACACCATAACAGTAGAAAACTAACCTAAAAAATTTTTAAATGTTAATTCTGTTAAAATATGAGCTAAATAATAATGACAAATTTAAAACTAATTTGTTTAGTGTTAGTTTTGTGAAAATGAATAAATACTTACGTTATACTCGCTTTTTAATGATAAGATTTAATTGTGCATTAAATAAAATGCGAATAATCTTAATTTTAAAGAAAAAAATATAAGGGAGCACGGGACAGTTGTTTTTTAAGAAAATCGATTTTACTACGAGGGTCCTAACTATTTAGGGTCATACCACAATTTTCAGCAAAATAGACTTTTCACCCTTTTCCGTTTGAACAAAAAATAAATTGGAATCCTAAACCATAGGCAAATAAAATCTAGCTGACCGCGATATTTGCAGTATTGAATCGACTATTTAACAACAAAAACATTCAAAATTTTTCACTAAAATGGGTTAATAACAAAGATAAAAACTGTATTTTAATAATTTTTTATCAAATTAATTAATTTAGAACCTAAATGCAAATTTTTTAAAGGGCTAAATTTGGTTAATTTATGTATATTCTGTGAAAAGGTGGAATTAAAAAAAAATTTCTGAGTTCTTATTTGTCTTTAAAAAAAAACGTCATTACCGTAAAATTTTAATTGATCCCCTCAGGTCTGCTTTCTAATTTTCAGCGTCAGCCAGATATAATTTAACCATACTTAATTGTTATGATGTACCAAATGCAAGCATAAATTCCAAAAAGCAATAACAAAAATAAACGATTATTTTTTGGTGGGCTTTTTTATGTTAAATTCATGTTAAATTAAATGAAATTTCATCACGATTATTCATGTTAAATTAAATGAAAAATAATAAAACAAAAAATAAGATTGACAATTTTTTGTTAAAAAAATTTTAAAAAATCTACCGTCAGCGGAATTTGAACCCGTCAGATGCTCAGTGGCAGGCTGAATCACTACCACTGAGCCATCGGATCTCCAGAACAGACTTATAAATCGAATCGTTTTTTTTTAAATCGATAAGTGCGCTAATAAAGACGCGCCCTTATTAGGGCCATGGTGTGCTAATAAAGGCGCGCCCTAATAAAAGCACTCAATATGTCTGAGAAATATGAAGTCACATATTTTTCCTTTATTATTATGTTATATATTTTTGATAAAACTTTGTTGTCGCAAGGTTTTGGCTTTTAAATATATTATTTGTTTATGGGACGCTTAACTGTAGTATAAAAAATGTAATATGATATGATACTTCTTTGGTTGAAAAACATTTTCTGGGTGTTATTGGAAGGCTTCCGTTTAAATGAGGAAACTTCTCTGTAATTTCTTCGGTAGACGTTATATTTAACTCCAGAAAAATTTTAGATGGTCGATGATCTCTAATGCTTGAGCAATTTGCTAAGAAATTCTCTTTTTGAAAGTTTTGAAAACACATCTAGAAAATAAGTTCATAACACAAATTTTTTAAACTTTTTAAACATTTTATTATTTGTGGCGCGGTAGGGCCACGGCGCATTTTAGTGCCGCGGTGATGCGCCAACCATTTTTGGAGAACGTTGGCAAATTTTGAAGTTCCAAACCTTCTTATTTTTTCCTTCTTGTTATTTTAACGCTCATATCTTAAAAATTTTATTCCTACATAACTACTCTTCTATTCTAAGATATTCAAACTAAAAATTCACAGAATAGCCAAAAAACTTACGCAACTTTCTTATAGATCAATTTCAATATAAGCAATTGTCAAAAAGCTAAGCAAAAATTCGTTCTTATAGTTTTTTATTCTTGAGGCTAGATGGTACTGGAGCTGTCGCGAAGAAAATAAACCAACCACGGACAGCTGTCGACACGATCTGCTGCAATTGCGCGGTTAAACAAGGCTTGACAGACTCACTCATTGTCGGCGAATGGCTTTAAAAGTTTAAAGAAGTTTTTATTTATTTCGCACAAGGCCGATGTTATTCAGCGCTAATTTCGCAACCAAGTACTACATACAACAATATTAACAAATATTAACATTATCACAATGTAGCTTGTCTCAGTCAGGACTCGATCAAGGACCTTCAGTATGCAAGACGTGAGTTCTGCCACTGCGCCACAACCTCAACAAAAGATTTTTTTTCGGAAATTTTTGAATTATTACTTTGATTACATATCAATAACAAAAACCTAAATAAAAAAAGTAAAAAAAAGGTGTTCTTTGAAAAGTTACACATTTTTCTGCTTTTTCCAACGATTCATGTCTATTTCTAATCATTTAGTAGCAAAGTAGAAGCATAGATTTTAAGTTGGAATAATAATAATAATAATAATAATAATAATAATAATAATGATAATGATAATAATAATAATAATAATAATAATAATAATAATAATAATAATAATAATAATAATAATAATAATAATAATAATAATAATAATAATAATAATAATAATACTAATATTAATAATAATAGTAATAATACTAATGATAATGATAATAATAATAATAATAATAATAATAATAATAATAATAATAATAATAATAATAATAATAATAATAATAATAATAATAATAATAATAATAATAATAATAATGAATAATAATAATAATGAATGAATAATAATAATAATAATAATAATAATAATAATAATAATAATAATAATAATATATATAATAATAATAATAATATATAATAATAATAATGATAATGATAATAATAACAGTAATAATAATAATAATAATAATAATAATAATAATAATAATAATAATAATAATAATAATAATAATAATAATAATAATAATA
This sequence comes from Microlaimidae sp. YZB2_3, assembly GCA_030248175.1. Lineage (NCBI taxonomy): Eukaryota > Metazoa > Nematoda > Chromadorea > Desmodorida > Microlaimidae > Microlaimidae sp. YZB2_3. The sequence continues at coordinate 10,595 of JASAMX010015718.1, forward strand.
ATAATAATAATAATAATAATAATAATAATAATAATAATAATAATAATAATAATAATAATAATAATAATAATAATAATAATAATAATAATAATAATAATAATAATATTTAATAATAATAATAATAAAATCAACATGAATTACAAAATTTACCAACATTCTCTGATTATAGTTGGCGCAAAAAAAATCGAATTTTTTTTTACTAAAAATACAGAATTTTACAAAAAGTGTTTTTTTGTTTCAATTTTCTAAATGAACAGTTTTTAATGTTAATTTTAAAACCCACAAATTAAAGAAAACAACTATATATTAGTGCAGATTTTGTGTGAAATGTGCAAAACAATTTCTTACGTATAATTTGATTACCCAAATTAGTTTAAGAAATTAATTTTGCATACCTGGGCCGTTTGAAGAAATATTTCCAAAATTCCAAAAATAAAAAGCAGCTCAAAAACGTGTAGTAAATTGATTCCAAAAAAATATTTCGCTTTGTGTTTTCTTAAAATAGATCGAAGTAATCTTTTTAACCTCATCCAATATTTTGAAACCACATGGAAATCGCTAAAAAATTCTTTGTTGCTTCCAAATAATACATTTTAATAACTGTAAGAAATTTTTTTAGACAAGTAAGATACCATTATTTTCGATATTTTTTTGTATTTTCAGTGGCAAGTGTTTTAAATTCAAAGTTTAGCAGCGGTCACAAAAAAAGCTTGAAACGGGGCCTAATTTTAAGTACTGGATTTTTAAGGGCTTTCTATGAATTAAAAAATGTGTTTTTTTAAAAAATACTATATATGAAAAGACGGCTTCTTATTTAAGTTCGAGTTCTTCTTATTTAAAAATAGCTCTGATTCTTTTTGGGTTTGAGTAACCGGTTTTGGGTAAAAACCGTCTTGACGACAGGTGACTCCACTTCTAAACATATATTAAAATCCGTTGAAACACTAACTCGGTGGATATTCAAATTCCTACTCTTTGGTTTGGTTTGATTGGCTGACTGTGTGTTTTCGCAAAAATACTGCTACTTTTTAGGCAGTGCCCATCTACACGACACTTGCCCAGTTAATGGCAGTTGTTTTGTCATTTTTTGTGCATGACAATTAATGGAAGTGCTCAAAAAATGGCACCAAATCGCTTCACTTTTGGTGAAAAGTGGCATATTTTTCCTTAGTATTATATATAATAATATATAATAGTATTATATATAATATTATATATTTTTGGTACTAGTAAAAAAATAATGTAATATTTGGGCTAATTAAGAAACTGACTGAAAATTTTACAGGAATCCTTGTTTTAACAGGAGATTTCAATCTGCAAAGGGTAAATTGGTCTTCAGTTAAAATAATTTCAAACACACAAAATGAAAATAATTGGTTTGAGTTTTTTATAGAGCTGGAATGTATCAGCTTGTTTCACAACCAACTCGTAAGAATAATTATCTGGAGCTTTTTTTCACAAAAGATAAAGAATTTCACTGTTGAATCTAGTTTTTCACAATTATACCATGACACTATTTTATCTAAAATTAATTTTAAAAATATTTGATAATACTAAAGATAAGACCCAACACTACATGCCTAATTTGTATTTATATATAATTAACTGAAAACACACACACACACACACACACACACACACACACACACACACACACACACACACACACACACACACACACACACACACACACACACACACACACACACTCACATACACATAATCACACACACACACACACACACACACACACACACACACACACACACACACACACACACACACACACACACACACACACACACACACACACACACACACACACGCACGCATGCACGCACGCACGCACGCACACACACACACACACACACACACACACACACACACACACACACACACACACACACACACACACACACACACATATATATATATATATATATATATATATATATATATATATATATATATATATATCTGTATCAGTAGCGTATATAGGGAGAAGGTGCGGGGGGGAGGCCGCCCCGCCCTTTTGGCCGTTTCCATACTTAGGGGGGGGGGGGGCAGTTCGTCTCCCCCCAACTTATTAATTAAATCAAAAATTTTGAATTTAGTTAAAACTAATAAACACCATTAGATTTTAAAGTATTTGAAGAGTAAAATGATAGTTTAATTTTTACAAAATTGACTTTAATAAAGTTCGTGATTTATGACTGGTTTTATAAGCAAAGCATTAACAAAGCATTAATTACAAACTTGTTTTTCAGTATTTGTTTTCAATTTATTTTAAAAAATTTTTTTTTAAATTCCTGTTTTTTAATTTTTTTAAAACTATTTATTATTTTAACGCGTCCATGTGTTAAGTTTCACATGGCCCTCTGGAACATCGCAATGACTTAGGTAAAAATCGTGAACAAAGCGAAACTTATTATCATTTTTATTTAGAAATCTTATGATAAAAAACAATAATAACGTTAGGCAGGCACTACAAGAAAGAGTTCCAAGCCACCCGGCATTTTGAGCTTTAAAAATGATTAAATTCTATTTAAAGCGAAAAAAAGTTATTAACTCATTTAAAAACAAGTTTTTAAGATTTCTAAGAGTCTGTGAGTTCAATATATATTTTTGGTTTTTGTCCGTAAAACGTACCGATTTTGAAAATGAATCTTTTATAAACGTGCCAAAATTCAATAGTAAAACATCCGCTTTTTTGTAAAAGAGCAATACGTAACTGAACGTGTTACA